>JANTPZ010142494.1:0-24472 GCA_025593235.1 Vachellia pachyceras
TGCACATTCATTTGTTATGCATTCACACTCATTATGAATATGTCATGCATTTTATGAACTTGTTAGAAAGTTTTGCTATTGGGATTTCTTTGAAATCTCACTCTCCCCCACTAACAATTTTTAGGTGGAGGCACTCACAAAGGTAAAGAGAAAGTGGTTGATGCATGAGACAAATGTGGGTGTATGATGTTTTGGGACTTTATCAAGAACTTTATGTATTCTATTTGTATGTTGTAATATATTATGTAATGTAATGGATGAATGTAATATGGACTCTTGATAATTAGTTTATACTTGAAGAATGCCTAATTATCTAGATCAAGATGGTTAAGAAAAGTTTAGAAATTAAAAAGTTAAGTAAGGAAGTTAAGAGAAGTAGAAATTTGGTCAAGTGTTGAGTTAAGATTGGTCATTTGCCCTATTTTACCCTGTCGTGGAACATAGCAAATGAGCTTCAAATGAACTTAAATTTTGTGGAAAAATAGTTCACATTTCAAGCTTTAAAACAAGACCAAGATCACTAGAAATGGAAATTTGTACAGAAAGTTATGACTGTTCAAAGTTGGTGAAAAATCACAGAAAATCCTGGAAAAATGAAAATTTACTATATGAACAGTGCTTTTTCACGAAGGAATCTGTACCAACTGAACAATTTTTTATTCAAATGAGTATTTTTCCCTCATAGAGGAATTTGTAAGCTTCAAATATAAGTTGGAACCACTCAGTTTCGATTTTTCTAGAATTAGTTATGATTTTTCAAAGTTGGCCCGAAAAACTGTGAATAGTAACTTTCCTAAAAACCAAGTTTTCAACTTATTCCATTTTGGCAATTTAAGATGTTTGAGGTCAAAAATGGGTTCCAACTACTCATAATAGAAGCTAAGAGGGATAATTAAGAGGTGTTACAATGTTGTTATGTATTATAATTGTAATGTGACATGTAATGTAACTTGGGAATGTATTATGGACTTATGATAATTAGTGGATGCTTTAAGAGCACCTAATTATATAGGTTAAATGGTTAAGAAAGGTTTAGAAATCAAAATGATAAGTTATGAAGTTAAGTAGGGCTGAAATTTGACCAAGTGTTGGAAGTAAAGTTGGTCATTTTCCCTAATTTGTCCTATCAGGAAACAGAGTAATTGAACTTCAAATGAGTTGAAATTTTATGGAAAAATAGTTCACATTGCAAGGTTTAAAACAAGCTAAAGATCACTAGAATTGGAATTTTGTACAGAATGTTATGACTGTCCAAAGTTGATGAAAAATCATAGAAAATCCTGGGAAAATGAAAAATTACCATATGAATAGTACATTTTCACGAAAGAATATGTACCAATTGTGCCAGTTACTGTTCAAATGAGTATCAGTAAGCTTCAAATAGAAGTTGGAACCACTTGATTTTTATTTTTCAAGAATTAGTTATGAATTTTCAAAATTGGCTCGAAAAACTGTGAATAGTACTTTCTTAAAAATGAAAGTTTTCAATTTAGTCCCTTTTGACGTTGTATGTTGTTGAGGCCATTAATTGGTTCCAAATCATTATAATAGAAGCTAAGAGGGATATATAAGAGGTGTTACAATAGACCATCGAGCATAAGCTAAGGTTAAGTCATCTATCCTTAGTGGTAGCCGACATGTCTTCTTCGGCTTTGATCAATCCTCTTTTCTTCTTGCACTTCACTAGAGCATTTTCTTTTCCTTTCATGCTTCTTAGCTTATATTTCTCATGCCACATCTTTTTTCTTCTTCGGCTTTGATCAATCCTCATTTCGTCTTGCACTTCACTAGAGCATTTTCTTTTCCTTTCATGCCTCTTAGCTTATATTTCTCATTCCACATCTCTTTTGCCATACTGTTTGAACTCTCAGACATTGATTCATTAATGTCTGTTCTATGCCAATCTGCTATATCTTAGGATTTAACAATCCTTTACTTCTTTTCTAATCATTACTATGATGTTGCAGAGAGAGGACTTGCATTCTATTCATTCACTGATTTATCTAGTACCCAACTATTCAAGGGATTCTGTCCCTGACTGTTATTAACTCATTTTCTCTCTCTTCATATTGGGAATGATTTATTCTATATGCCCTGCTTTTACTGCTTTCTTTCTCTTGTGGGACAACATGAGAAGCTCACAATGGTTTCGCATTGGAGTTCTATCTGATTCTTGTCTATCAGGAATATGCTTCTCCCTATCTATCAAGAAGTAGCTCACTTAACTTTGGTAACTAGTCCCACCTGATCCCTATCTATCAAGAAGTGGCTCGCCTAACTGTGGCATTGGCATTGGAAAATCACCATCCCAAAATCTAGTGAGATACTTTTTGGCTAAAACATTTTTTGGTATGCTTTCCGTTAGGTACTTCCTCTTCTCATCATAATGAAACGTACCTTGTCCCAATCAGGGAATCTTTCTTAACTTCCTTACTTACCTAGCAGTGGCATTTACTAATGAGAATTTCAATTCTCATTTTCATACTTGGCCTAAGAATCACACCCTTCTGCGATGCCTGGAATCATAATGAAATATTACTAGTTTAAATTTCATTGCCCAAGGCATCTATAAGTTCTACATGATTTGTCTTTACTGTTATGGGGTGTGTCATATCACTTCTTTCTCCATTTTTATCATCTGTATCATTATGACGTGCTACTTGATTTCTCTTTGGTAGCTTTTAAGATTCCTTGACCATTTCATCCATGGTCATTTCATTTTACCATATATTCTCATAAGAATCCTTTATCATATAAAGATTTAAGCCTATATATTAGCAGATAATTCATCATGAAGTATCCTCAAACTTTGCTGCTAGTACTCAGCCTTGATTGCTACCGAACTTGGGCTAACTTAAGTTGGGGAGTCTATTGTGGTTACTAAAATAGCTGTTGTGGCTACTGTGTCTATCACAATCTATCTGGCTTACTCTTAATAATCATAAAGCCTTTCAGTAGCTCTAGTACTTTTTGATACTGTCTACTTTCTAATTTCTTTAGAAAATTAACCACAACTTATTCAACATCTGCCCAACTCATTCTTCTCCTTAGCTGTCACAAATTATAGCCCAAAATAACACTTTTATATCATAACTGTTCCTCAACTATTCATATCATATACCTGTATTTACCTCTGGCATTAGAATCACCAGACATGCTTTTATTAATATACTTATCCTGTCTCTTTGTTCTATAACTCTTTTAAACTCTTGGATGATTCTAATGTATAGAATTTTATCTCTGATAACATCCAGCACATGATCATATCCTAGTTTACCCAAATCTTGGGATGTCTAATCAGTTCAAAGTTACTGGACTATCAGAGATTCTTTTCATGATCATCTCCTCTATCTCATTTATAGAGGTATGGCTCAGTTTCATCTTGTATCCTCTACCTCAAAGCAGGCTTTGGAGGGATATAATATCTATTTTTGAATATAATTGTTCCCTCAGAAGTTTCGTTGAATTCTTTAGCTTCTCTTCGACTCATCTGAATCTCTATGTTCTGAGCAGACTGATCATCTTGCTGAGCTTCCTTGATCTCATCCTCTATGTCAATGAAGATTTGAATGATTGCTTATTTATCAAGCTCTATCTGTAACTTATTCAATACACCCCAATCTCGGAGGTTCCCTATTAACTTTCACTCTTTCATCATCTGTTTCTCTGTTTTAAAAGATCAACAACTACATTCACTTTGCTCAGATGATACTTTATTCAGTAGTCGTAGTCCTTGAGCAACTCCATTCAACGTCACTGTCTCAACTTCAGCTCTTTCTAATCTTGCAAATTCTTATACTCTTATGATTATAGTACAGCTTGATGGTTGCTCCATATAACTAGTGCCTCCTATCTTTAAAGCATGAATTATCACTGCCAGCTCTAGATTATGGGTATAGATATTCTTGTCATTTTACGAAAAAAGACTGGTTCTTTCTAGTGAGCTTAGTTAGCAGCAAGGAAATTTGAGAAAAGTTTTCTATAAAACATCTGTAATAATTTGCTAGGCCCAGAAAGCTCTTGACTTCAGTTACTGTCCTAGGCACATCTTATATTAGTGCTACCTTTGCTCGGTGTAGTCTACTACGACCCCTTCCTCAGGGATCTCGTGCTCTAGGAATTCCACTTCTCTTACTGTCCTAGGTCGATTCCATCTCAGTACTGCCTTTACTCGGTGTAGTCTGCAGCTACTCCTTCCTGAGAGATCACCTATCCTGGGAATTTCTTTTTAATAACTAGACTTACTGCGCTTAGCGTATAATTGTTTTTCTTTCAAAACAGTTAATACAATTCTCAAATGCCTTCCATATTCCTCTAAAGTTCTGGAGTACACTATAACATTATTTATAGGACTACAACAAACTGGTCCAAATGTTGCCAAAATACATAATTCATGTAGTCCATGAAAACTGCAGGGGCTTTCGTCAAATCGATCAGCATCACTAGAAATTCATAGTGTCCGATCTAGTGCGGAGAGTCATCTTAGAAATGTCGTTAGCTCTAACTGGTGATAGTTTGATCTAAGATCAATCTAAAACTCTCACCTTTCATTTCATAAAGAGAACTGGGGTTTCTTAGGGTGAAACACTGGATCTAACAAATGCCTTATCTAATAGCTTCTCTATTTGCTCTTTTACTTCTTTTATCTCAATTGGATCCATTATATAAGGAATACTATAAATTGGGTTTTGTTCTTGGTACTATATCAATAGCAAACTTCACCTCTCTCTCTGGAGGCAATCCGCTGATCTCTTTTGAAAATACATCCAGGAACACTCCGACTATCGAAATAGCACTAAGGGACTCTTTAACTTCAATCTCAACTTAGGAGTAAGTTCCTACTACGCCTTTTGCGGCTAATCAAGCTCAAAGGCCTCTCTGACCCTTTCTATTCAGCGAAATAAAATCTTTGTCTTAGAGGAGAAAGGTAGTTTTGTAATTTTATGGGTATTCAATTCCAAGTTATGTTCTACTTAATCCATTTACAGCATCTGGCTTTTCTGTAAACTATCTCCTCTGAACAATTTCTGTAGTTTAAACAAGATCTTTTTGTTGCCTCTACATCTTGCTTGAACCTCGAGATAATAATATCGTAGTAGATCCTGATCCAGATAAAGCATATCTGGGGTTCTCTTTCCTTTCTGGATCCTCTTCTCCTACTGGGAGCTCTTCCTTCGGTACCAGCATCTCTACCGGGCTTACAGGTTCTGGACAATCTGATCTAGCTCATATGCCTCTCTAGCCCATCTGGATATATGCTAATTGAGACCCTCATCCATGTAGAGTGGTGTACTCTCAGAGTCCTCGGGTGTTAGCATCTAGTATGTGCTAAAGAAAAGCAATCATATCCAACATTGGACCTTCATATCCGTTATTCCTTGCATTTTCTAGTAGTTCTTGTGCTAGCTCCTTCTCTTTTTCAGACACTTCACTGGTATATTTGACTTTTCATGTTTATCTAGTCACATGTATTCATAAACTCATGGATATGGAACATAACTAACTAGCATAGCATCAGATGAGGCAACCAACATATACACTTAGCATATAATATAATCAAGCATTGCATGTTGACTATTAGTGCACAACATATCATTTAACAATGCACAACTTTATAAATAATAATGCACATATTGCATTACAAATCAAATCAAATCCTAAATATTTGCTCTAATACCAAACAAGTGTAACACACCTTAACTAAACCCTTTAGCTTCATTTTATATCATTATGGAACCATTCTTGGCCTTAAATAGCTTAAAAAGTCAAAAGAAATCAAATCTGAAAATTTGATTTTTAAAAGTTACTATTCATGGAATTTTGGCCCAACTTTGAAAATTCATAACTAATTCTAGAAAATCGAAATTGAGTGGTTCCAATTTCTATTTGAAGTTTATAAGTTCCTCTGTGGGGAAAAATACTATTTGGGTCATTAACTTGCCCAATTGATAAGTTTGTTGCGCAAAGATACACTGTTCATTTGGTAATTTTTCGATTTTCCCAGGTTTTCCATGATTTTCTTCAAACATTGAAACATCATAAATTTTTGTACAAAACTCCAAATCCAGAGTTCATTGGCTCATTTTAAAGCTTGCAATATGAACTATTTTTCTTGAAAAATTCAGCTCATTTGGAATCCATTTGTCCTATTTCACATCATGCTCAAGTTCATGGTTTGACCAACTTTACCATCACTTTTTAGTCAAACTTATTATCTCATGACTTCATATTTAGTCATACCAACTTATAAAACTCTTCTGATCATGGTTAATCATGTATTTGAGAATACTTAAAGCAAATATTAACAACTTCATGGCCATAATATATGCAGGAGTTTAGGTTACACAATTACATAGCATCTTTAATTAATGTAACATTAACTTTACATCATCCAGACATTATCATAAACATACATTAATCTTGCTTCAAACATCATTTACTTTCTCATACCCTTGTATGAGCTTCCACCTAAAAATGTTTAGTGGGGGGAGAATGAGATTTTTGGAAATCCCAATAGCAAAACTATCTAACATACTTCATAAAATGCATGACAACTTTCTATATAAATGTGGATTAATAAAAGTGCAACATAAAACACATAGATGCATATGGCCATATCATAAACATGCACATATCCACACTTTCATCATCATAAATTTCAAATCAAGTCATGCATCATTCAAAAGAATTTAGATTAGATTTAGATGGTCTTGCTACCTTTAGCTCTTAATTTCTCTTTAGCTTGAATGCTCTCTTGATCACTTGAGGAACTATTTCATTTCACCAAACTTTTGCCTACACAATTCACAACATTATAGCCATCACACACAAGCCATTTCCAAGGTAAAAATCAATATAAATCTCCCTTAATCATCCCCTTGAACTTTATAAGCCTTAAGACTTTAAACTTGTCTTTAATGTTTTTTAATGCTTCCCTAAACTTGTGCTCACTTTTACCCTACACAAAAACTCATTTTAAAGCCATTGGAATCATCAAAATCATCAACAACTCACACCTTCCAGCACCTTCCAGTTTTGCACGAAAATTGCAAAAACATGGTTTTTTTTAAACTTTCAACTTATATACCATCATATTCTTGATCTCAAACTCATTTCCATGGACTGTAAAGGTTGAATTCTACTCTTCTATCTCAAATAAAAATTTGGGCAACATCTCCCCTTAGGATTCATCATCCAAAAATTTACAAAATCCATAAACAAGAGCCAAACAATCACAAGATATATATCAAAACACTCCTTACAACACAAGGAGTCTTTTACAACCATCCATGAGTTCTAAATCCCTCTCTTTCTAACTTTTACTCTCAAGAACCTTAAGTATCAAACTTGAGAAAGAGAGACTTAATCAAAATTTCAATCCATGGAAGTTGTAGAGGAGATCACAAGGAGCAAGAATATGTATGAGTTTAGGTGCTTTAGTCTCTTACCTTAGTTTTTCTTCAAACTTTTCCTCCTTCTCCAAGAGCAAAAATGGCTTCATCTCTTCTCTCTTTTGCAGCCAAGAAGTTTGTCCAAAATGGGAGGGAAATGGAGGGAAAATTGCCTTATAAAATCCTTCATAAAAATTGGAAGGCTAAGATGTATTCTTAACCATTAAGTTTAATCTAAGGGTGGAGATTTAACCACCTCTTTGTCATATGTTGGCTTCTCATTGGTTGACTAAAAGTGGCTAATAATGGCTATAACTAAGGGGCAAAAAATCTGGTTAGGCCAACCAAATTTGATCCCATTCAGTTACTTTTACCGATTACACTTTTTACCGGTAAACATAACTTTATTCCAGTAAATCTTTTTCTACTTTCTGGAGATGTTTTCTTCCTAATTTAATCTCCATATTTTCCTCTTGAATATGATGAAATTATTATCCCCAAAATAACCCTTCATCTCATAAAAAATTAATAGGGTTATTTATCCTATCCAAAACCCCTGAAAACGTGCAATTGGAGGGCAAAATACTTTTAGGGCCTTAAAAATGTCTACATTTTCTACTAATGCTCTAGCCCTTTTTATTTTCCCAAAATACCCTCTAGATTGTCTAAAATTAATTTTTGAAATAAATTATATTTCGGGGATTTTCGGGTCTTTTTCCCAATTTTCGGGAAAATCGCCTTAATCTTATCTGGGCAATAATTTTATTAAATACTTCAAAATTCACTTTATTTTTCTATGCCCTGAACTTAAATGATTAAGGTCTCCTAATAACTTAAATAATTATTTTTGGCCATTAAATCTTTAAAATTCTATAAATAAAAATATAGGCCGATTTTTAGCAATCCGTCGATTCTCTGTTAATCAGTGAGTTTTGCTCTATCTTTTGGGCATCTGTGACTTTTTCTGATGTTTTGGTCAATGGTTGACTTTTTGACTTTGACTTTGACTTTGTCAATTGACCAAAATGTCCTTACACTGCCTAACTTTCCGAAATTCCCATTTTACGCTTGAACTTTTCATCCTTGATCTTTTGCGTAACAAACTTTGGGTACTTCCGAGTAGGTCACCCATCCTGAGATTGCTCCAGTGTGAGCACGCTTAATTGTGGAGTTCTCGTAAAATTACTCCCGCTAAGCCAGGTCCAACTTTGGGTTATTTAACCTTTTAGCATCAACTTTTTCTGTGCTTTCTATATGTGGGCATTGACTTGACTTTTGACCATTGATTTAGCCCCTTTTTATCCAATGACCATATTGCCCTTGGTCTTTATACTTAATGAAATTTATGTCCTTGGCTTACATTCTTACTAATTTCAAAGCCTTAGGACTAAATTGACCAGGGTCTCTGGTCTGTACTAAGCCACAAATTGTAAACTTAGGTCACTGACTAGCCTTGAAAATGGATCAAGAATATTAATTTTGATTTCCAAGGGTTGTATAGTGACAACCCCAGGGTCGTTCTGTCCGGAAGCGAGAAGGCGTACCAATAATTCTTAGCTTGGGTCTGTGCTTGTGATGTAAATGCAACTAGGGTTTGATTCAAATTATCCTATGTATCTAAACTAATTATAAAATAAACTTGTTTCTTTTTGGTATTTTTTTATCGAAGAGGAAAATAAAGCAGCTATGATAAAGAGAAACGGTGTACGATAATGAGCACCTCTTTGAAAACAAAGTGTTCTATCAAGTTAGCAAAGGAGAAGGGAAAGTATAGGCTTTCGTACTAAGTTTTCGAAATCAAAAACCCAAACAATTCGCATGGGTCTAGAGCGTCATAAGATGATCTCCTTCTAAATCCCCACACGACTTGGTGAGTCCGAAACAACATAAAATGAACTCCATCCCATGAAATCCCTTAAGACCACTTAGTGTGTTTATGGAAATCACAGAGTGATAAAATCAACTCCATACATTATTGACTCTAAAACCAAGCACAACTAGGATGATAGAAGAGAACAACAAGATTTCATTGAATAAACAAAATGAACTCCATTCTGCTTTGTCAATCACAAGAAAACTCAATACACAATAATCCAAGTTTGGCTCAACCGAGACCAAGCATTTACACACAAATTACAAAGTCCAACTCAGAATCTTAGTAATCTATAGTGTAAACACAGATTGAAAGTAAATACTCCCCTTTTGGCACTTTGAACTCCGGCTCACTTCATCTTCAAGAGGGTAGAGATGTTCAGCTCCTCATGGGTGATGGGAATAAGCTTTGGATGGATGATGGGAGCATGATAGATGGATGGATGATGAAGAAGTGGTGTGAAATGGTGTTAGTGTGTAGATAGGGTAAATGGAGAATGGGTTTCTCTCTTCCTTTGCTCTCTCAATGCTCTCTACCTCCTTCTTCCTCCTCTCTTTCGAAAATACCCTAATTCAGCATAATAAACCGCCCTGGGTGGATCCATCAAGCCGGGTTGGGTTATTTTCCTTCTGAGGTAAAAATTCAGGTACTGCGTGATATTCACTGCGGCGAACTTCATGTTTTGCCGCGGTGAACCTCACCCGAGAGTTCTTGCATGACTACTTGAACTTTGGCCGCTGCGAATCTTGAATTGAGTCGTGGTGAACTTCTCCAGAATTGCTTTCCTTGCCCTTTTATAAGGAGTTCCTGAAATAAAATAACAAATATGGGCTGTATCATTGCTCATGATGCAATTTAGGCACAATAAATCATTATTCATGGTATATGTACCCAAAATCACATTAATCCAAATCAATAACTCCTAATCTAAACTTAACTACGAAAAGGTCATGTGTGGCTTAAAATTGACTCTAAGACTCTCAAAATTCAAGTAGAAAACTAATAAAAATAAAGCTCTATCAAATTCCCCCACACTTAAACCTTTGTATTCCTGGACAAAGCTTCTTCAAAAACTTAAAAACAATAAATGTACTTAGGAAATGTACTCATAGGTCCAGGACTACAGAGCTTGGTAAAAAACATTCATCAAGGGATCACAATGATAATGGCAAAGACAATTATAAATTAATCCTTAAGAGAGTTCAATTCAAGAGACTGGATAAAAAAAAGACTTCCTCTCTAAAGGTAGAAATGCCTCTCTCAGCTCACTAAGCAAGGACAATTTTCGCTCATGGTCTGCTTATTCGAATCCATAGGCTTGTAATTATTCTACCTCTCTACCACAGATCAATATAGTGTTTATCAAGAGGGCTTAAAGGTTAAGATGGATGATGGGGTTCTAAAATTAATGGAATGAAATAATGAAGTGAAATGAAATTCTTGAATACACAGCACCGAAAAATAGTATAAATGCTTTTGCAAGACTTAAGAGAAATTTATTTATATATAATATATATTTTTTTCTTCTTCTTTTTTTATTGAATAACAGTTGCTCACATACATAACTTCATCAACATATACTTGCACACATATAAGAATAGATTTTTCAAATGCTAGTTTCAAGAGTGTATGGCTCAAAAGGGTAGCAAAAGATGAAATATTGATGGGTTTGTGTTTGGGTTAAACGAAAGGTTATGAAATGAAGGCCTCTATCCTTTTCACAAAGTATTGGATCATAAAGCTTTGATTAAGAATCAAGACAAGTTCTAGAGAGATTACGAATCAAGACAGACCCACTCTAATAAAATGAAATTAGGCCCAATTATCCTCACGACAAGGCTAATGTCTCAATTAAATAGTCTCAAGAACTAAAATCGCAAAAGGTAAATTCACAACTGATCTACGCTTATCAATAACTAATAACTCAAAAAATGCGATTAACCAAATACTTTGATTCCTTAGACTCATGAATCAACCTCCCAATGCATTGGCTATGAAAATCACATTTTCATAAGCTTTGCTCAAGAATGTTAAAGGCATTAAAAGTAAGAGGAACTTTTATTTCAAAAAAAAAAATCCATAACCAATTTTTTGTTTTGCACCAAGGTTTCGTCGTGGCTAACCAATAAGTTGGTCACGGCGAACTACACCCGAGAGGTGGTTCTGTGTGCCTGTGATTTTCGCCGCGGCGCAACCATAAGATGGTCGGAGTGAAACTCACCCGAGAGGTTGAACTACTTATTTAAGGACTTTCGCCTTGGTGAACAACATAATTGGTCGTGGTGAAAATGGTCAAAAAGCAAAATTTTAGTTCAATTCCTCTGTAGATTCAATATGTATATATTTTTTTCGAAAAATTTAAAAAGAAACTTGTAAATTTCCAAAGTTTTAAGACAAAAAATAGCCCCACAATATCCTTCAATGAATTTCAGTTGCATGTTAAGATCAAAAACATTACTTGGGAACACTCCAAATTCTAAATCTCCCCCAAACTTAATTCAAACATTGTCCTCAATGATTGGAAGGTAAGATTTACAAATCAATGCGCACGGCATTCACAACCAATATCGAATAATCATGCACACATGCAACAAAATTTGGAAAACAGCATTAGGAAAAGCATCCATATACACATACATACAGTCCAAACAACTATTTCATATTCCACTTGGCATAAAGAAGACTAGAGATCAAAATGAGCGGAGTTTACTAAATTTATTAACTTCAAACTCTAATTACTCTACTTCCTACTAGATAGTTCCTCTCCCACATTCAATTCATCAGAAATATAAAATCACAATAATAGAGTAAGTGAAAGAGAGGAACAACCTGATAGCTAAGGCGGTTTGAAGTTCTCGTGGTAGTGCTTCAATAGATGACCATTAACTTTCATAATAGCTCCAGTGTTTTCATTTTTGAGCTCAACCATACCAAAATTGTGCGCTTTTGTTACTAGGAAAGGCCCATCCCAACGATCGTTGAATTTTCCAGGTTTAAAGCTAAAACGAGCCTTGAACAGCATCACTCTATCGCCCTCCTTGAAGTTCTTTCTTAAGATGCCCTTGTCATGTACCAACTCAGTCTTTTCCTTATACATCCGGGCATTCTCATACGCTTCCATGCATAATTCTTCTATTTCCTGCATTTGTAGCTTTCTTTCATTTACAAGAGCTTCCATATCCATGTGACACTGTTTAACTGCCCAATATGCTTTATGCTCCAGCTCCACCGAAAGATGGCATGGTTTACCGAATACAAATCGGTATGGTGACATCCCAATCGGTGATTTATAGGCTGTTCTGTAGGCCCATAGTGCTTCTTCCAGACGTAGACTCCAGTCATTTTTCGATGGTTTCACCATCTTCTCTAGGATGCACTTTATCTCTCTATTTGACACTTCGGCTTGACCATTGGTTTGCGGATGATAGGCGGTGGAGATTTTATGGTTGATACCAAACTTTGAAAGCAGTTTATTCATAACTCTATTACAAAAGTGGGTGCCTGTATCACTTACTATGGCTTTGGGAATTCCAAACCTACAGAAAATGTTTGACTTAACAAATTTTAATACAGTTAGGGCATCATCTTTTCTAGTAGGAATTGCCACGATCCATTTGGACACATAATCTACAGCTAAGACTATATACACAAATCCAAAGGATGATGGAAAAGGTCCCATAAAATCAATACCCTAAACATAAAAAATTTCACAGAATAGCAAGGGTTGTTGAGGCATTTAATTATGTTTACCTAATCCTCCATAGCGTTGACATCTATCGCAAGAGCGACAGAATAAGTATGAGTCCTTAAATAAAGAAGGCCAGTAAAATCCTAAATCTAATACCTTTCATAGAGGAACTTGTAAGCTTCAAAAAGAAATTGGAAGCACTCAATTTTGATTTTTCTAGAATTAGTTATGAATTTTCAAAGTTGGTCCAAAAAACTGTGAATAGTAACTTTCAAAAAGTTGAAAGTTTTCAATTGGCTCCTTTGGAACTTTTTGATCAAATTGAGGCTTCCCTTTGGTTTCAAATCAATATAAAATGAAGCTAAATGCAAGATTAAGGTGTGTCATACTATACACCAAATTACTCCTTACAACACAAGGAGTGTTTTGCACATGATTATTGGCTCTAAATCCCTCTCTTACTAATTTTTAGGTCATTAAAAATTTCTATAATTTTCACTGATACTCTAGCCCTTTTTCTTTCCTCAATTTACCCTTCGGATTGTCTGAAAATAATTTTTGAAGGAAATCCCATCTTCAAGATTTTAAGTTATTTTTCCCTCCGTTCTGGGAATTCGCCTTAATCGTATGTTGGGCAACAATTTTATAAAATATTATAAAATTCACTTTATTTTTCTTTACCCTGAACTCAACTGATTAAAGTCTCCTGATACCTCAACTAATTATTTTCAATCATTAAATATTTAAAATTCTATAAATAAAATATAGGTCGTTTTCAACGATCTGTCGAATCTCTGTTAATGAGTGAGTTTTTGGGCATCTATGACTTTTTCTGATATTTTGGTAAACTGTTTGACTTTGACTTTGAATTTGTCAAATGACCAAAATGCCCTTACACTGCCTAACTTTTCGTAATTCCCATTTTTCCCTTGACTTTTCGCCCCCGGTCTTTTGTGTAATGACCTTTAGGTCCTTCCCCGGAGTCAACCATCCTTACATTACTCTAGGGCGAGCAAGCTTAACTGCGGAGTTCTCATAAAATTTCTCTTGCTGAGCCAGGTCTGACTTTAGGTTATCCAGCCCATCGGCATCTTCTTTTTTCGTGCTTTCTATCTGTTGGCTCTAACTCAACTTTTGATTATCGGTTTTGCCCTTTATCTCTAATGACCATATTGCCCTTGGTCTTTATACTTAATGACATTTACATCCTTGGCTTACATTCTTAATAATTTCAAAGCCTTAGGAATAAATTGACTAGGGTTTCTTTGGTCAATTGACATCTTCTCTTTCTGTACTTTTATTTCTAGGCCTTATCTTATCTCATAACTATCAGTTTGGTCTCTGTTTCAATTTACAGTAAAGGGTGGATATTAAACCAAACATGCATTGGTTTAGGCTACATATTACACAACATATCTTAATCCAAAATAGCATTAGGTTTACAACATTAATCCACAATCATAAACATACAAATCTTGCTTCAAGCATCATGCACTTTCTCCTTACCCTTTGATGAGCTTCCACCTAAAAATGGTTAGTGGGGGAGAATGAGATTTATGAAAATCCCAATAACAAAACTATCTAACATACTTTCATAAAATGCATGACACTTTTTCATATAAATGTGGAATAATAAAAGTGCAACATGAAACACATAAATGCATATGGCCATAGCATGAACATGCACACATCCACACTTTCATCATCATAAGTTCAAACTAAGTCATGCATCATTCAAAAGAATTTGCATAATAACTTAGATTAGAGTTAGATGGTCTTGCTACCTTGAGTCCTTAGTTTTCCCTTAACTTATATGCTCTCTTGCTCACTTGGAAACTTACTTCCTTTCACCAAACTTTTGCCTACACAAAAACTCATTTGAACCTATTGGAAGCATTAAAATCATCAAAAGAGCATTCCTTCCTCAGGAACCAGAACAGGCCGAGACACCCACACATTTACCATCTACATGATTTTTCCAACTTCTAACACTTATACCATCATTCTCTTGATTTTAAACTCATTCATGGATGGTATAGCTTGATTTTAACTCTCCCACATCATGTAGAAATTTGGGTAGCACCTCCCCTAAAAGTTCATCATTCTCAAACTTAACAAAATTAAAAACAAGCTCAACCAACCACAATATATACATCACCATGCTCCTTACATCATAAGGAGATTTTTGAAACCAATTACAAGCTCTAAATCCCTCTCTTTATCACTTTTGCTCTCAAGAACCCTAAGTGTTAAACATGAGAAAGAGAGACCAAATCAAAATTTCAATCCATAGAAGTGGTAGAGGAGAGCATAAGGAACAATATTATGTATAATTTAAGGTGCTTCTCGTCCTTACCTTGAATTTCCCTTGAATTTTTCTTCTCCTTGCTCCCTTGAATGGCGTCTTCTTGCTCTCAATTTTCTGCTCATGGAAGTTAGCCAAAGTGGGAGGGAAGAGGAGGAAAAATTGTTTTTGTAAATTCCCTCTTAAAAATTTCAAGGGCTAAGATGCAATCTTAATTACTATGCTTAATCTAAGGGTTAAATTAACCCACACACATGACATTTTCTTGCTACTCATTGGCTCCTCAAAATTTTTCATAATTACTGTAACTAAATGTGTAAAAATCTGGTTGGTTTAACCAAACTAGATCCCATTCGGTTACTTTTATCGATTACGCTTTTTACCAGTAAACATAACTTTATTCCGATAAATCTTTTTTCTACTTTTCTGGAGACATTTTCTTCCTCATTTAATCTCCATACTTTTCTCTTGAATATGGAAAATTTATTATCTCCAAAATACCCCTTGATTTCCTCAAATTTAGAGGATTATTTTATCATGTCCAAAATCCCTGAAAACGAGGAATCGGAGGGCAAAATACTTTTAGGGGTTTAAAAATTTCTCCATTTTTTCACTGATATTCTAGCCCTTTTTTTCCCCAAAATTCCCTTTAGATTGTCTAAAATTAATTTTTAAAATAAATTATATTTCAGGGATTTTCGGGTCTTTTTCCCGATTTTCATGGAAATTGCCTTAATCGTATTAAATACTATAAAATTCACTGAACTATCTTTGTCCGAATTTGGAAAATCCGTGATTCACGGTTGTGATCAGTAAGTCGAGCTCTGTCTAATGGGCATCTGCAAATTTTTTTCTCAACAGTTGACTTTTAACTTTGTCAAATGACCAAAATTTTTATAAATTCCCATTTTACCCTTACTTTTAACATTTAAAGACATTTATGTCCTTGATCTTTTTATTAAATGACATATGGGTCCTTCCCAGAAGGTCACCCATCCTCACATTACTCCAGGACGAGCACGCTTAACTTTAGAGTTCTTACAGAATTCCATCCACTAGGACAGGTCTGACTTTGTGACTTCCGGCCCTTAACCTTTCTCTCTTTATACACTATCTATCTCTAAGTTCCATTTCATTTCATAATTATTAGATTAACATTTATTTCAGTTAGCAGTAAATCATGGATATTACATTTATTATTTGAAATTTTCTTTGGTTGTGCCCTTAACTCACCCATAAGTCTTTTCTTTTGATACTTGGTGAGTTTTTGTAATATCTAGGGCTTCCCTTTTTCCTCCTTTCTCAACTCATGCTTATATCCTCATAGTAAGCTTTGTAGAGTTATAACATTCCTTTCTGAATTGCAACCCTCCAATAGGGAACTTTTAAGATCTCTCACTTCCCTTGGTTCTTCTATGCTTTCATAGTTTAGAGAAACTTTTATTTTACTTTCTAGATCTCTCCTTTTTTCGCAAGCCTCATGATTACTGCTCATGATTATACTGGAGGCTTTAGGCTTCAATCTGTGAAGCTTTATGATATTCTTCACTTCTCAACTTATCTTTCTCTTTAGCTGGCCTGATTATAACTCATTAAGGACTTACGACGTTACTCTTTACTTACTTTACTTTCTTGCATAAGGAATTTGGAATAAGCTCATCTTGATTGATAGTCGGCTATCTATGGAAATAATCAAGGGTACTCTCTCTGTATGCTAGCTAACCATCTTGAGGATAGTCTCCCATCTTAAACTCAACCTAGTCTCTCTCATTCTTCCGTTTCTAAAAATAGCATATAGTTATGACTCCAAGCCATATAGGCTTAATTATTAAGGTCTATTTCAGCCTTATGCGCATCAATGCCAATTCACAGGTTTGACCCTCAACCAACTCCTTTCAATATCACCAAGGGAGTCTCTTATAAACTTTTAGATCACAAAACATGAGTTAAGAATAGGTTATCTATCCCCAATTGTAGATAGTTTAATAATTCCCCAAGAATAATCGTAGAAGCCAACATGTATTTTTAGGCCATATTCATTCCTATTTTCCTCTTCCACCTTACTAGAGCATTTTCTGTTCCTTTCGTGCTTCTTAGCTTATCCTTCTTATGCCACATCTCTTTTGTTATACTATCTAAATTGTTAAACATTGATTTACACTTTGACTAACTCATTCAATGTCTATCATGTGCCAAGCTACTATAACTCAGGATTCAACAATCCTTACTGCTTTACTATTGTTACTATAATGTTGTAGAGAGAGGACTATCATTCTGTTCATCTGGAACCCAAGCTATTCAAGGGTTTCTGTCCCTGACTGTTATTAGGTCATTTTCTATCTTTTCATGTTGGGAATGGTTTGATCCATATGCCTTGCTTTTATTGCTTTCTTTCTCTGGTGGGACAATATAGGAATCACACAATGGTTTCCCCTTGGAGTCCTATTTGATTCCTATATATCAAGATTATACTTTATGTTTTTCTTCCTGTCTATCAAGAAGTAGCTTGCCTAACTGCGGTGACTGGTCCCACTTAATCCCTATTTATCAGTAATTTGCTCTTCTTCCTGCCTATGAGGAAGTGACTTGCTTCTACTTGTATAATCCCTGTCTATCAGGGACTTTCTCTTCTTCCTGTCTATCAGGAAGTGGCTTGCTTAACTGCGGCAATTTTAATTAGCATACGCCTAACTGTGACGTTGGCATAGAAAAATCACCATCCCAAACTTTAAAGAGATACTCTTTAGCTAAAGCTTCCTCTGGTATGCTTTCTGTTGGGTATTTCCTCTTCACATCATAACACAACATACCGTTACTAATCAGGGAACCTTCTTAGGTTTCTTACATACTTAGCAGCGGCATTTACTAATGAGAATTTATTTCTCACTTTCATACTTGGCCTGAGGGTCACACCCTTCTGCGATGCCGGAAAACATAGCGAAATATCGCTAGTTTAAATTGCATCTCTTAAGGCATCTCTAAGCTCTATAATACTTAACTTTACTATTCTGGGTATGTCATATGACTTCTTTATTTGTTTCACATCATTTGTATCGTTATGATGGGCTACCTAACTTTCCCTTCGGTAGCTTTTAAGATTCCTTGACCAACCTACCCGTGGTCATTTTAGCTTTAGAATTTGTTCATATAGGAATCTTATATCATATGAATATTTAAGCCCATATATTAGTAGGTAATTCATCAGAAAGTATCCTCAAACTCAGCTGCTACTACAATGCCTTTATTACTATTAAACCTGGGCTAGTTCAAATTAGAAAATCTGTTGTGGTTACTGCGATTGCTGCTGCTGTTACTATGTCTATTATAGTATCTGGCTTACTCTTAATAATCGTAAAGCCTTTCAGCAACTCTAATATCTTGTACAATTAACCACAACTTTTTTAACATCTACCCAACTCATTCTCATACTTGATTGTCATAAAATATAGCCCAAAATAGATCTTTCACAGTATAACTATACTATAACTATTCACATTTTGAACCTCTATTTACCTCTAGTACTAGAATCACTAGACAGGATTTCATCACTGACTCTATCCTGTCTTTCTGCTTCTGTAACTCTTTTGAACTTTTAGATGATTCTAGTGTATTACTTTATCTCTGATAACATATTCCGTCCAGCACACAATCATATCTTAGTTCACTGATAGCTTAGGATGTATGACAAATTCAAATGTTACTGGACTATCAAAAATTCTTTACTTAAACACATCTTCCGTTTGAAACTCAGAGGTAAGATTCATTCTCATCTAGCATCATCTATCTCAAAGCATGCTTTAGAGGGATATAATGTCTATTTCTGAACTTTACTATTCCCTCAGGAGTCTTATTGAACTCCCTGACTCCCCCTTAACTTATCTGAGTCTCTATACTCTAAGTAAACTGATCCTCTTTCTCATCTTGCAATTACTTAGCCTATAATAATCATAGTGTAGCTCGATGGTTGCTCAATATAAATAGTGCCACTATATTTTTTTAGAGCATAAACTACCGCTGCTAGCTCTAAATCATGAGTAAGATAGTTCTTTTCGTGAGGCTTTAATTGTCACGAGGCATAAGTTACTGTTCGACCATGCTGCATAAGCACACATCCCAATTTATGCTTATTGTGGGCCACATAAGTCTCTTTCGGATTGGGGATCACTAGTACATGTGATTGAGCTTTATTTTCACTATATTTTTGCTACAATTTCCAGAGCTTTTAATGTAATTTTAGCCCTTTATGACCCTTCTTGTGCTTAAATTGAGATTTAGAGTTGTTGATCTTGATTAGCTTGATTTCAGATGTATTTCCCATGAATAATGATACATTTGCATTTAATTTCCATCATGAGCAAGTGATGTTTCACATGTTTGCTAATTCATTTCAGCAACTCTATTAAAGATCATGAGAAAGCAGCTTTAGAACATTTCAACATGGCATAATTCAAAGTTCACTGTGGCCAATGTTCAACCAAGCGAGCATGAACTCTCAAGAAAGGTTCGTTGCAGCAAAACCTCAAGTTCACCGCGGTGAATATCACGCATCAGCACTAGATTATACTCTAAATGGAAAAATTACCCAACCCATCTTCTTGGATCCAACCCTGGACGGTTGGTATATGCTAATTAGGGTAAGTTTTGAAGGGGGACGGAGTAGGAGGCAGAAATACTCAACCATCTCTCATTTCTCTCATTCTCTCTACACACACAAACCTAATCTCATCCCATCTCATGCCTAATCCATCCATGCATCTCCAATCACCCATCCGGAGTCCAAAACTACTTGCCATGAGTAGCTGAGCATCTCCCTTCCTCCTGGAAATGAAGAGGGTCTGAGTTCAATGTGCTGAAAAGGGAAGTAATAGTTTTCAATATGTATTTATGTTGTGGATTACATAGTTTCTGAGTTAGACTTGTAATTTGTACATAAATACTTGGTCTCTGTCGAGCCAACTTGGATTATTTGTGTATTGAACTTGCTTTGTGTTTGACTTGGTAGAGTGAAGTCTCATTTCTACCTATTCAATGAGATCTTTGTTGTTCTCTTCTATCTTCTTAGTTAGCTGGATTTTAGAGGCAATATTGTGTTGAGTTGGATTTTTCACTTTGTGACTTCCATACACACACTAAGTGTTTTTAAAGGGTTTCATGGAATGGAGTTCATTGCATGGAATTTTTGACCCCACGAGTTGTTAGGGTTTATAATATGAAACTTAGTGCGAAAACTATCACTTCCCCTCGTATTTTGTGAACTATGATGGCCTAAATCATTTTCAAGAGGAAATCCATTATCCAACATCTTTTACGCCTCTATCTTGTTTTTGCTGTTTCCCAAAATCCAAAACTATCAAAAAGAGATTTTACTTTGTATTTAGCCTTTAGGTATATATCAATTTTGAATCAAAAATGGTTTTCATTTGCAAAGCAAACTTAAACACAAGCTAGTAACTGTGATACTTAAAGCTCCGTAGAGAACGACCCTAGGGTTCACCCTATAGTACAATCCTTAAAAAACACAAATCTTTTAATCTGTTTCCATTGCATTTGAATGATAAGTTTTATCATCTGTGCCAAAGAAAAAAAAATTTGTTGTGGTAGGATAAAAAATGGCACTGTTGCCGGGGAGCTGAGTTAGCCATTAGTTAGTTTAGATTGTGTCTTTTATTTGCTTGTTTTGCATTTGTGTTCATTTCAATTTTGCATCTATTTATAGTATAGGATGTGCATAGCATAGCATTGCATTTTAGGAAGACTAATGTTTACACCTGTTTTCATCTTCATTCTGCATCATTTTCGCACTTTTGCCACGACAAACTTCTATTTTCACCGCGGTATACGCTTGAGTTTCAAGAGGAAAATCTTCTCAGGTGTAGTGTACCGTGACCAAAGTTAAGTTTCACCATGGCGTAACTTGCATTTTTTAATGAGAGAATCCTCTTGGGTGTCCTACGCCACGACAAAAATGTAATTTTGCCGTGGGCAACAACCTGATTTTTACCTGTTTCACCATCTCGGGTACTGTTCATCGCAATGCAAGTTTATTTTCATGGCGTCCAAAATTTCTTTTTCACACTTCATTCACTTATTCCATCAAATTTTCAGTACATACACACCTTTCATACATAAATACCTTTCATACATACTCATTCATACACTTCCACACATCCATTCCATTCATTTTTTTAAGTGTGTTTTTAGTTGCTTTAGTTTGCTCCTGCTTTGATTTTTCCTTTGTATGCCCTAAAAGAATCAACTAGAACCTTACGATCCAGAGATTAAAAGAACATTGAGGGAGACACATAAGACTCAAAGAAGAAAAGGGAAAAGCAAAGTAGTTATGGAGGTAGACATAGGGAGTAGGAGAATCTAGTTTAGAAAAAGTAGATAATTTAGGAAATCCTGCTAAAGAGACTATAATGGCTGAGAATCAACCTAAGCCCCAAAACTAAAACATAAATGAAAATCAACAGGGGAGAGGTAATAATAGATGGAACGGTGAAGAGGAGAGAATAGGGGAGAATAATTGAAACAATAGAAGGAGAAAAATTAGGGAAGCCACACCCTTTGATGTGAATTATGACCCATTTACTGCTGCTTGCCCTAATTATGATGTTAACTTTGAGATTAAAGGATTGTTGATTTATTCTCTTCCTAAATTTCATGGTTTTCCAGGAGAGGACCCGTACATCCATCCACAATCACTATCAATGATATGCCAAAGCATGAAACCAGTGGGAGCTTCACTTAACCAAGTACTATGGAAAGTTTTTCATATATCATTGGAAGGGAAGGCAAGGTAATGTGGTTCATGAGCCTTTTGAGGCCTGCAGCTATCGCGTATCAGAGTTGGGGTAGCTTAAGGAAAACCTTTATTGAGAAGTACTTCCCAGCAATACTACAGAGCATAGTTTTTACTACTGAAATTCACGTCCTTTTTTCAAGAAAAGGGAGTAAAAATGAGAGGTTGGCATTTTTGAAATTTTGGGCTCCCATTTAGCGCCCTATATGGGAGATAGGGGTGCCAGAAGGCTAGAATTTGGCGCCCTATGTCCCATATAGGGCGCCAAAGGGGAGCCTTTGGGGCCATATCTCCTTATAGGGCGCCAAAAGGCTCCCCTTTGGCGCCATATACCACATATAGGGCGCCAAAAGGCTCCCCTTTGGCGCCATATACCACATATAGGGCGCCAAAGGGGTTCCTCAATAAATTCTCCTGCCCGTGCCCTCCCTCATACTTATTGCAAGTCTCCATCCTCCAAACCCCACCAGCCCATCTTTGATTCATTCCTCTCGTACACGCACGCCGAAGACGCCGAGATCTCCATAGCTTCAACGCACGAGACGCATTCACGGCGAGACCACACACCACCAGAGACTTGCATTCATGCCATCATCCCGGGACCACTGCCGTGCCGCGACCCTACACCCCAACCCCACCGTCCTACCCCCACACCACCGGCGACCCCACACCAGTCCTGCCGGGCCCCCATACCTTCGACCCCACCGTCCTGCCGGGCCGCGACCGACCGTCGTGCCTTCAAAGGTACTCTGTGACATTTTTTAAATTTTTTTGATGGGTTAATACTGGATTTTTCCTATTTTTATGTGATTTTTGTATTTTTGATGTCTCACATGTATACCTTAACTTTTGGCAGTGAAGGGCAATTTTTTATTAATTTTATTCATATTGCATATTTCTAGTTTATTGTTAGTGAAATTGCTGGATTATATTGTTGATATTTTATGGGAGGTTGAATTTTGTTGTTAAAATTTTGGTATGTCTTACATTATGGTAAGATGATGCCCAGATTTTTTTATGATATTAATATGTCCAAATTAAATGATTGAATTTTGATCTACTTATTTTTGTAAAATATAATAGGTGACTATATCACTTTATTAAATGATTAAATTTTTTATCTTTTTAAATTTGATTTTTGACTGTCACTTTATGATTTGTCGTTTTAAATTTGAATGTTGTTTGCAATGGCTTAGGGTTTAATAAATGGATCGTACTTGGATGAATGCGCTAAGAACTAGTGATGAATATGAGAATGGTGTGGAAGAGTTTATTGAATTTGCTAAAAGAAATGCGATTAACAAAAATGGGATGTATTTTTGTCCCTATGTTAAGTATATGAATGGGATTAGGTAAAATATTGATGACATAAGGGATCACCTAATTTGTGAGGGAATAAGTCTCCAGTACACAAAGTGGATATGGTATGGGGAAAAACTAAGTGCATATGCAGCCCATGAAAGAGATTATGTGGATGCAGTAGATGAAGATAAAATGGAAAGAATGATTCACGATGTTGAGGTAGAATCTTTTGCCCAAGCGCCTGTATATGAAAGCATGCAAAGTGATGTAGGGACACCTTTATACCCTAGAAGTAAACATACACACTTAATGGGTACATTGCATTTGATGAACTTAAAGGCATCTTATGGGTGGACTGACAGTAGTTTCACATCGTTGTTGCAGTTGTTGGGTGATATGCTTCCAGAGAACAATGTACTTCCAAATCGTATGTATGGGGCTAAGAAAATCTTATCTACGATGGGGATGGAGTACAAGAAGATACACGTGTGTCCTAATGACTGTATACTATACATAAATGGGTATGAAGATCTTAGTGAGTGTTCGAAATGTAAAACTGCACGATACAAGGTGAGAAAAGGTGGTGATTGTGATGATAAACTAGCTAAAAGGCAACCTTTGAAAGTACTGTGGTATCTCCAAAAGTACCACGGTTTAAGCGTTTGTTTGCCAATGCAACAAAAGCACAGAAGCTGAGATGGCATTGCGATGAGAGAACATCTGATGGAAGGTATCTACAACACCCGGCTGACTCTCCACAATGGAAGAAAATTGATGAAATGTTTTCGCAATTTGGTAGTGAGCCAAGAAACCTTTGGCTCGGGATTTGTACAGATGGGATCAATCCGTTTGGGACACTCAGTAGTAGACATAGTACGTGGCCGGTACTTGTGACACTCCTTAACTTACCCTTTAGCTTCATCACAAAGTGAATTAGAATCAAAAGGAAGCCTCATTATGATCAAAGGGTCCAAAAGTTTCAATTTGAAAACTTTCAAGTTTGTGAAAGTTACTATTCACTGGTTTTAGGACCAACTTTGAAAATTCATAACTAATTGTAGAAAAATCGAAATTGAGTGCTTCCAATTTCTATTTGAAGCTTGTAAGTTCC
>JANTPZ010142495.1:0-11827 GCA_025593235.1 Vachellia pachyceras
CGTACGTGTTGTTGTAATCCAACCGACAGGTTTATATTCTTTTTAGTCGTAAAATTTATTTATTTTTGCATATATAAATGCTTTTACAATATGTAAAGCGCCATGGAGAAGAATTATTCATTCACAAAAATAAAGGCTTTTGTATATTCCTCCATCGGATTGTACCTTTTAATAAATTCATACTCATCCTTTGCTTTTTGGGATATATATACTGATCTATTTACACCAAAGAATCACTGAAATGACACATTTGTCATTCAATTACGTTCTCAAAATCAAAATCTAATACTGAAAAAGTTAAATTCTCAAAATTCTAATAGTAAACTATAACATCCTAAAATCTTTATTTTTAAAATTGTCATTGAAAAATATTTATTTTATGATAATTGAAATCTATTAATATGTTATTTAAATAACAATGATTTACTTGAGTATAATTTTGAATTTAAAATAGATTGCTAATTTTGTTCTAATGAGAGAAAATTTTGAGTTAAGGTTTTAAGAAGCTTTGAGTTTCTCAATATAAGATCATATAAATGTATATGGATGTTAATGGATAGTTTTAATTGGATAGGATTCTTAACCATTTTATTATTTTATAATGATTTTTCTTAGAATCAGACACAACATTGCTATTTATGGATTATTTACCCAATTAAAATCATATCAAACAATTATTTGGGTTATCGGGAGTGCTATTGGTGATTATTCAATTCAGTTTTTTGATTGGTTGATTTGATAATTTTAAATAATTTTTTAATGATCTATTTATTTCTGGGGTATATAAAATATTTATACTAGTTAAGTTTGAGTTTTATAATTTATTTTAATTTATTGGAGTCTTAATAATTATTAAATACATGGGATTTGAGGGTGAAGGGAAAATATGAATACTAGGACTTTTAGGTGAAACTTTAAACTTTGGAATTTGGTATTTTAGATACAATGAGAAAATAGAGATGTTTTAATAAGTAACAAATGATTTATAGAAGAATGAAATTGAGATTTCAATAAGGATTTGAAGACATTTGGTTTATGTGATTTTAAGAATTGAAAGTGAGAAAATGTTCAGGATTTATCGTAAAAAGAAGAAACAATTTTTTTTAATGATCTTAAATACAATACTTTGGTTATAGAAATGTGATTGAGTTAAAGAATTTAAATTATGATTGTAAGTGGATAATTGTTAAAGGACTTAAAGTTTGGAAAGAAAATGAATTTTATTTGAATTTATATATATACTTGTTTTAGTTAACATTATATTAATGTGTGATTTAATTAACGGTGTAAATTAATTGTGTTTTGGTGACTTGAGTTTTGAGCTTTGTATTATTGTGGTATTGCATACTTGATTTGGTGTGAGGTAACTATATTTAATTTATTTTATAAGCTTTTCATAGGTTGTAAGATGTTTTGGAAAACATCTTTTAAACTATAAGTGTTATCTTGATTTAAATTTATTTATGGTGATTAGTTTGTAAATTTAACATGAAGTTGCATTTGGAAACTAAATTCTATATGTTTATGAATCAGTGATGACACGGGTAATATTTTTGATATTATGATTTATATTAATGACTCTTTATATATCGTGATAATACATTATGATTGAAAATGTGATGACAATGAGTATTACATATATGCGTTGTGTAAGGGTTGTGGCTGGTTGTTGGAGATTGGATCATGATCAAGATTAGGAAGACGATATATTGGTGAACCTTAAAGTCTATGGCAATATATTCCCTTACCGATCATAGCGGTTGACATTATATTAGACATTTCAAGTCTTATACCCAATTGTGGGCCGCTTTGAGAATTGTCAACTCCTGTGAGTCCTAAACCCAGTTGTGGACGATCACAGAGAGGATGACATCTTACAACCTTAGATCCAGTTGTGGGTGGCTCATTAACGTTATAATGATGGTTGACCCTGGCCAGGTCTCTTATCATCATTGAGTTAGAGTCCGCGTAAGTAACATAAGAAGGAGTTTGGTGGAGTGAATCGTGTACCATTTATGATATGATGTGGTTAATTCCCATTTGATTTTCTTCTACCAACTTCTCTCCCTGGAACATATTATTATATCTGGTATCTATTTGATGATCAAGCACTCTTTTTTATCTATAAATGTTATCAATATACTTTTAAATAAATTTATCTTTACTTCACCTCTTATAACCCTACATGAATATTTGATAAATTATATGTTGGTTACTGGAATTTTATATTTTATCATGTGGTTTCAACATCTTCATGAGAGAGTCTCAATACTGGTAGACAGGAATGAAAGGAGTTGAAGGCATAGTACTGTGTTAGCATTTTGTAGGGCATTCTCTTTTGAGACATTTTCGTGGGAAATGTATATAGTAACATATATTTAGGCTATGTATACTCTTCATATTATTTTATTCATTTTGAATGTGGATGGATCGTTGCTAATATGTCACCCGGTAAGGTTGTTTTGATAGTCATTGTTTCCCTGTGTAAAATGTTTCAACTGTGAATAATATTGAGATGACGGTTAATTAAATTTTTTAATCGATGTAAATGGCTATTTTATTTAAAGTTTATGGATAAGGTTGTCTCGTACACCGCTCTCATCAGATAGAGATAAAAGCAAATATTTTGATCATCATGAAAATGAAATGCCCCAGGAAAAGAAGTGCTAGAGAATAGAGATACGAGAAGAGAAGCTTATTGTAGTTCTAGCTAGTTTTATTTATTTATTCTTTTTGCCATCTTCTGGAATTTTAATTTTTTTTATTACCCGTCCGAACTCCGGAGCTTCATCGACTAATCCGGATTTGACCTGTGTGACGTATCCGAAAAAAAGATGAGAAGGTCTCCCAACAATAATTTCTACATTCATAATGCTTCAACTCAAGATTTTGATTTATCTTGTCGTCATAAAAGTATCGTCTTTTTATGGGCTGAGGTACTTTAATTTAAAGTTAAAATTAGAACGTTTTCCTTAACCTCAAGTACAATTTGACTGAACATGTTTGGGGCAAAAGCAAATAAATAAAAATTTGACGAATTTTTGAATGGGAGGCACACAACTGAAGAGATTTATATCTTTACCATTAAACAAATACTAAAAGGACGACAAATTAAAGGAGAATGATATTATTTAAATGCTTTGTGCTCTTGTAGCTGCCCGATCGGTGTCGATTTAATTTGGTGGTAAATGAATTTTGATGCAATCTAAAATTTTTTCTTTTTAAACCATATCTAAAGGATATCGTCTAAAAGATGTTATATCAATGACGTAATTTAAATGATTTAAAATTCACCCTTTATCTACAAAAATGATAATGATCATTTTTTTAAACCGTTTCCTTTTTGTATGGTTTAAAAAGGGCCGTCTATGTAAACATTTTTTTGCTAGTGAGAAAGCATTAAATAGGTATCAAGCTTGTGGCAAGTGAATGCATTTCATATAGATATAAATCCACTTCATAAATTGATGATTATTTGACTTTATAGGAACATCCCATTTATGTTCCTACAATCGATTCAACGGCCGTAGATTCTGGATGAAATCGACTTATTAGCCATTACGCACTATTCCTTCTCGAATCAAAGCCATTCAGGGCAAATAAATTAACCGTAATAATTTAACTAAAAATTTAGTAACGATTGAGTTACGCGTATGCGATTTTCTTTAATAAAGCATCTCAGATCCTATACATAAAATCCGTTCACAACCCATCACATAAAATTCATTACGCTTTGCACAACTAATGAACCACATAACACATTGTTCACACATTTTTTCTTGTCAGTCATCCAAAATACAATGCATCATGATAATTAATAATGGGTTCTATATGATAATATAAAATTCAATACAATACCAAAAAGACGCATACAAGACTTAATACTTATGCATTTAGCTGTTTCCCTTAACCTCTACTAGAATTAGAGGTCTCGTCTGAAAAAATAGTAACAATGGGATAAGATATAAAGTTAACCAAAATCAATTTCTAATATATGCAGGATAAGAATGCAAGTCAGGGAAGTAGGTTTGTCAGTAATATAATAATTTCAAAACGATATTTATTAAAATCAATTAACTCCCTACCCACCTGCACTGCCTTATAACTTTTGGACGTGGTACAATCTATCAGTGCTAGTACACCTGGTCAAAAGCTAGCTAGTCACTTCAAGAACACTACCTCTTCCTATATCACTTGCAACAAGCCAAGGCAAGGAGGAGTTTTCTTCCACACCAACTTAGCTTAAATATGGGCCAAGGATCAGCAAAGGTTGAGGGACACAGTAATTCACTACTCTTCGTTCATCCAGAAAATAATCCCACAATGTGCTTGTTTGGCAAAGCGTTGCTTATACCCATAAGCACGTTCAACAGTGTTTTTCTGCAAAACGAGATAATCTCCTCCACATATTTACCTCAACTTGTGTGAATAAGCCCATAAGTACTTCTCCACCGCTTTGATATATCTAAATATAATTGTACACCCATCACCAATACAATTCATATACCATATTCATATCATTTATCACAAATGTTGCAACATCACATGTATAACAAAACGCTCATATGCAGTTTAAAATACACTGCTTCATTAAACAAAAAATTATATGTAAAAACATGTAAAATTCTTTAAATCACAATTAAATCTTCCATAAAGAAAGTAAGGTTTATAAAACACCTTATAATACACAGCAAGCATATAAAAGGAATTAATCCCTGTTACCTAAATTCCAAGATAAATCCCACTAACTTTGAGAATCAATCAACCAAATACAATCCATTCACCAAATAATCTACACAGTTCAACACTACCACACATTAGTTTAACAACTAATTTAAATGGTAATAATAACTTAAGGGCTTAGACCCCTCTAGAGTTCTTCAATACCACTTTAGACCACATCTAAATATATTTTAAAAAATAAAAAAATATATTTACTCTAGAACTCATAATTTTCATAAAACAAAATCATTAATAATTTCTCAAATATCACATTTTATCAAAAATCATCATATACTTCAATATATATATATATAAGCTACTAATATCTCAATACTAAAAATAACTTCACACTAAAAATTTCAACCTGAAAATTTTAAACCTCAAATATAATATTTGACTTATAGAAATTTATTATTATCTCCAATAACCTTAAATAAAATATTTAATTTATCAAGGATATACTATTACCTCCAATAACCTTAAATAAAATATTTAACTTAATTTTAATGATTAAATATCATATATATTAGAAACCTTGTGCAGAAAGATAAATAAATAGTTTCTAAAATAATTCAGATATCAAATAAATAATTCTCCTCACATATAAATTAATAATAAAAATTACTTTATTAATACATGATCTTCTACTAATAAAACTCTAATTGAAAAAATATATAAATCTAAAAATATTTTCTAATCAAAATAATATCATTACCAATGGAAAGAGAAAAATATTTAGAATAACTTTTATAAAAGAAATTTAGTCAAAATAAAGTATTTAGATATTTATAATAATAACCCTCAAATTTAATGAAAATCACTGTACTGGTCTCTCTACTCTCACGCTCTTCCTCTCCCTCCCTCTATCCGATCTCTCTCTTATCCCTCTCACGCTCTCCCTCTCCCTCTCCCTCTCGGTTGTGTGTGTGTGGGGTGATAAGCAAATGAGTGGGTGGGGATATTTATAATATATAACCACCAAATTGACCGTCAGCCCTCCCTTCTTATTCTTCTTCTTTTTTATATTTACATTTACTTTTACTTCAACCACATCTTCTTCCATTTCACCACTCATGCACCGCACCCCAACGCTTTCTTCTGTTTTCCTTCTTTCTTCTTCTTTTACACTCAATCTTTCTCACCTCACTCCTTCCGTTTCCAATCCACCAGCCACCTTTTCTTTTACACTCAATTGGGATGTTACATTTTCATTTTTCTTGATCTCGACTGGGAGAGAAATAATCGCTTACTTCCAGAGTGTCACATTGTTTATGTTCTTTCGGATCTCTTGTATCCTTTCACTGGTATAAGAACAATATTCCATACATTTCTTTTGATTACTTTTATCTCTTTATAACGCATTATACTAGATACGCTTTGTGGAGAGAGCAGAACGATCAATGATCCATCGAAGACATACATGTAACTTTCCAACTCAAGTAGAAAAAAGTTGAAACGCAAAACCAGTCATTTTTGAAGAAACAGTTAGGAAGATACCACCATTTGCCGCCATTACTACTATATATCCCCTTAACTTATTTAGCTTGAACCCATAACCACCACCAGTACTCTCTCGCTCTCTCTCTCTATAACTCATACGTGACCATTATGGAATACTTGAAGATTGAAGAGTACACAGAGCCCGTGAGTCCTGCGGGACGATACTTCAACAGCTCGGTGATTTGTTCATATTGTTTTGGTTTTTTGGAATCAGAAGTTCAAATTGATGACTCTCAAACTATGTCCTTGCTTCAACATGTCTTCCTCCCTATTAACCCTCGCTTCTCCTGTATCATGGTTCTCTCTCTCTCTCTCTCACACACACACGCAATCTCTCTCTCTCATTTCTCATATGTGTTTATATACACACACAGTTTTGTATACCAGTACGTAAGTGTTTAATTTGATAATGGCCACAACAGGTTAAGGACGAAGATGGGAATATGATATGGAAGCGTGTTGAGGTGAAGCCAGAAGAACATGTGAAGGTACCAATGTTTCCAGAAAGCGATTCAGGATTGTACGATCAGTATTTTAGTGACTATGTTTCAAAGATTCTGACAGAGAAGACGCCAAGTAACAAACCGTTATGGGAATTTCATGTGATTAAGTATCCGACAAGCACTGCTTCTGGAACTGTCATCATGAAAATTCATCACTCACTTGGAGATGGTTACTCTCTCATGGGTGCTCTTCTTTCTTGTCTCCATAGAGCCGATGATCCTTCTATTCCATTATCTTTTCCTTCTAGAAAACCATCATCAGAACCTGTTCAATCTTCCAGGAAAAACTTGTTTAAGAGGTTGCTGTCTGCTATTTCCTCCTCTTTTAACTCCATATCAGACTTTGGCTGGAGCTTGATCAAATCTGGAATGATTGAGGATGACGTATCACCCATAAGGTCTGGACTTGAAGGAACTGAGTCTCAGCCTTTTACTTTATCGAACATATCATTCCCACTTGATAAGTTCAAAGAAATCAAGTCAAGGCTTGGAGTGGTACGTAGGATTTATATATACATATATATTATTCTTATTGTATTGACTCCACATATGATCCTTATAATTAGGAAGATTTAATCTTTACTCACTCTACCCATAACTGATGTGTATATATCTATATATGTGCGCGCGCGCGCATCCGATTAAGCTAGTGAAATGGAATAATTGGTTATTGCAGACAACAAATGATGTGATTACTGGGATGATCTTCTATGGGATAAGGCAATACATGCAAGAGATGGAGAGCAAGGGAGAGAAAGCGAATTCCACAGCAGTGGTGATGTTCAATACAAGGGAGGTTGAAGGTTATAGATCAGTGAAGGATATGCTGCAGCCAAATTCAAAGGGTCGCTGGGGGAATCAGATTTCCTTCTCACAGTTGTCAATTCCAAAGATGAACCAAGCCAGGATTCACAACCCCCTCGAATTTGTTTGGAAAGCCCACGGCTTGATTCAGAAGAAGAAGAAATCCTTCGGTGTTTTTCTCATTGGATGGCTCCTGAATTTGGATATGAAATTAAGAGGGCATGAGGTAGGTATACGTTTCTGTCCATTGGTCGGTGGAAAAAATCAATGTTTAATTTCTAGCTAGGTCGATATGTGTCTTTGAGTATACTATCATATATCTTTCATGTAGCAAATCATAATCTTCTTAGAGATTCTAAATTGATTATTTATATAACTTTTTTATGTATAAAGATGTTATTTTTACACCTTCCTTCACCAATATATACATAGATATTCTTGAAATCGTAAATATGCTTTAAAACAATTACATAGATTTTTAGGCTATATATTTTATAAAAGTCTACTGAAATTTGAACTATATATAAAAATTAAGCTATATATAATCCTCAACTTTTAAAAATTCACAAGGAAGAAGAGAGACTGGCCGGACCCTTTTTATTTTCCTTTTGCGAAGTTTGGTATACAAATGATCATAATCCAGTTTCATGTTTGCAAATGGTACGGTGGTGTTGCAGGCAGTAGCAAGACGAATATACAGCACACTTGGGAATTCAAGTTTGGTAATCTCAAGCTTAAACGGACCTTTGGAACAGATGGCTCTTGCAAATCATCGTGTCAAAGGCTTCTACTTTACAATGACCGGCGGTCCTGAGGTGTGTGTGAGTGTGTTATCCAACTCGTGCTTGCTTCGCTCGCCCATCTTTGTTCTTCTGAGATTCAAGTTGGTTTGTCTGTTGTCTTTCTAATTAATTAGGATGTTTTTGGTGGTTGCAGAACGTAAACATTACAATTATGAGTTATATGGGAGCAGTGAGGTTTACGTTGAGGACATTGAAGGGCTTTATAGATGAGCACAGGTTGCAGTGTTGCATGCAAAATGCCTTTGAAGTCATTCATAAAGCTGCCATGAACACATCACCCACCACCTCCAAAAACCACTCATACTAATCAAGAATTTAACAAGTAGCTAGTCGCGTTTCATTTCCTTTGTGATAATGCTCATCATCAGTTTCATTATCAGACAAATATGTGTGTGTGTGTGTGTGTGTGTGTGGGGTTCGCCACCAATCCGTATCACATTATTAATTGGGTGTGCACTAGCTGCGATTATGATTGTTTGTGTTGTGGCTGTCAATGTATGAAGCGGGTGATGTGTTATGCCCGTTATACGTGCAGTGTTTGGGATCGCTAACATAATGCCTCTATCGTACTCTGTCATGTTCTATCTTACTATAAATGTCTTTCTTTTCTTATTGTTAGATCAGATTCCAAATAAAATGAATTATATTTGATATCGTATGAACATAAAATGGTGTACCTTTGAATTTTTTTACGATTTTTAAAATCATGAAAAATAAATCTAAAACTGCACTATTTTATGCATACGATATCTCACCTTCATCCATTCAATTTTGGCCTGGTTTTTCCTAATTATATGGCTATATTTTTGTCTTTTATTATGTATTTAACATTACTGTAGTATATTCATTCACGTAACTGTTTTTTGTTTTCATAAAGAAAAATATTTCATTAAAGAATGAAATTACAAACGCCATGTCAACAAAAAAAAACACGTGGATAATCAACTAATTACAACAAAAGGAAATATTAGCAAATCACAGGCATCAACATACAGATGTTCAAAATTAATGTTAACAATTTGTCTAGCGTGTTGAATTGTCAACGGGGATGCATGTTTCAATTTAACCAGTGAGTTGTCCCCATTGTGGACCAACATCCTGCGAATTGAATTAATCAATTAGTCATATATTTGATAATAGGATCCGGAAAAGGCATTAGACACGGTATACTGTTTTTAAAACTCCTATTAGTCAGTTTGGTTTAATTACATGAAACAATATTACATGTAATTTTCATACATTGTATTAATTACATTATTTATTTAATTAGCATAGCGATGTAATTAAATGCAGTACTGATTACAATGGATTACCTCAAATAAAGTAATCCTCATTAGATTACAACTTGTATAAATTAATATTTGAGTACTTGTATATTTCATAAATTAATATTTAGACATTTATATCCTTTATTTTTAGTCTTAGTAGAATTAAAAAGTTTATTTCACATCTTTTTTATTTTTTATAGATAAAATATGAATTTAATTTCGTGGTTCCTTGATAATATATTAAATAAATTTATATTCCTACCTATTACATTCTATCGCATTCTTATAACTCCATTAATCAAACCGCTTATACAATTTATACCGCTTGCAACTACAACGTACCAGTTAAGATTGGGGTGCAAATTACTTAAGAGCCCTCGTCAAAAGGCTTCATGTAATGAATGAAGCTTAACAAGATGCATGATCCAAGTCTTCAACACTATACTCATAAGTGGTAGGGTTCGTTTGTCATTTGCCTTCTATTTTTTGGGAGGAATCATATAGAAAGGGTATGATATTTCTCTAAACACGAGGCCAACTCCCATATGTCTAAACAGTTAATTAATTATCTTATCATTTGAAACATACATGTTTACTTTAAATAATAAAAAAAATACCTCTTATATGTATACATATATGTATTATTTAATTTTGTTTTATTATACAATCTTATCTCTCCTAATTATGGCTAGGCAGAAAATAAGCTAAATTACACATGAAGTTCCAAAATTTTGAGCTACGTGTACATATTTTTTTTTCACTTTTGAAGAGAGAACTTTCAAAGCTACACCGATAGCCCTCTTGCCATCAATCGGTCAATTATTTGACTAGCAAAACATAATAGTATTAAAACTAATCGAAAATTGGATTTTATCTTAAATATAAAATCTCTATTAATTTTGTTTTTCAAATTTACAATATTTTCTAGGAAGTATTCCTATTCATTGTATAAGGATGATTATGAAGGTTATTTGAACTGCACAAGTATAATTAATTTTGTTTTTCGAATTTACAATATTTTCTACAAAGTATTCATAATCCACGGTAGTCAAGAAAGATGATATTTTTTGGATATAAATTTGTATTCATTACAATTAGTTAACTTAATTTATTAATTTCTTAAATCTACCTAAATTAATTATCTAGTTTTTATATTGAAAACATGATGTAGTATCACTCTGCACTGTAAAACTAGATCTTTGTATGAGGATGGGAGGGATAGATGTAGCACATAATGAACTTCATGCCCCCATTGTCGCTTAATTAAATTGTCCTCATCACTATATTTAATACCCCAAAATAATTATTTGCAGCATCCACAACTTCATATTAGCGTGTGCGTCTGAGTTTACACCAGGACCCATCCAGCATGAAAGCAGTTTGTTAAAAGCAAAGTCTTTCGTGTTAAATGCTTCTTTCTTATCATACTGAATAGATGTTTTGTATTTAAGAGGTGATGTTCTATAGGATAATGGAGTATTTAAGAGGTGATGTAACCCGGCATTAAAATGGTTTAGAAAAGAAAATGAGAGTTCACACAAAAGTTATAATCACACATGTGTTTGCTGCAGACCAATTTGTTAAATTGGCGTATAATCTTATAAGAAACTTTTGTATCTTTTGAAATCCACCGGCTTATATGAATGAGAACGGAATGGGGGCGATTAGGGGTTTTGTGCCCCTCTTGTACTCGTATTTAGAGTATGTAATGTTATTCAGTGGTTCCGTTTGGCAAAGCTTTTCAGAAGTCAAAAGCACGTTTAATAGTGTTTTTTTACGAAAAGAGGTAATCTCCTTCACATATTTGCCTCAGCTTACGTAAAAGTACTTCTCTACCGCTTTTCTAAACGAGCTTAGTAATATTAAAATAAATAGAGTTCCGTATTATATTGGAACACTGTTTACTACCTGTAAAATAATGTGAAATCAGTTGCGTCGTTTTGCTGTGTGCAATCTTGGCCATCGATAACGTTAAGTCATGGTCTTCGATTTCACATATTTTCCTTCGACATCTGAAACCCAGCAGCTACATGAGCCGCCGTCCTCCGTTGCTTTTCGGCGTTTTAGAACTCCGCCCCATCCACCGCCGTGTAATCTTCCAGTAAACCGACGATTGGAGTCGGGCCGTCCTTAGTGATAAGCACTACTAAACCTCAGTTCAGTGCCTAATTTTTCCATAGCACCCTTCTTCCGCTTTTTCAGCGGATTTCGCTTCTTACTCAGATTC
>JANTPZ010142497.1:8374-19136 GCA_025593235.1 Vachellia pachyceras
CGTACAGACAAAATCGAAGATGAGCATAACATGAAATTATCGAATAATGAAAGTATGAAACGTATTGAGGCAAAGAAAGAAAGAAAGAAAGAAAGAAAGAAACATGCCCCAAAACAAAACTTTGTTTTTATTCTGATTGTTTTTGCTTAGCCGACAAAATTCTGATACGTTTTTTTCACGTGTATGCGAAAAAATTTTCGTTCGACAAAATTTTTTCATTATTATTTTGGTCTCAAGTACTTCTTAGAAGATATTGCTTCAAGTTTTTTAATTGCTAATGATTTTAAATTTCACCTATTTTTCATTGCTAAAAATGTGAAAATAAAAAACTTCTTTGAACATAAATAACAGCTTCGTTTGGTTTCCTGTTGGAAACCTCGTTCTGACTCCCAAAACCCATTCTCACGCAAGTCGAGACAAAATTCCTCTCACATAAAGCACATCGGAATCTGTGTCCGTTTTCCAACGGATTTCCAAACGAAGCCAACATTGTGGTTTCAAACCTATGTTTTGAGCTTCAAAGCCCAAACCAAACATGCAGTTAGTTGGAATAAGTTACTTCTGATAATAAGTTAACAACAAAATTGATGAAAACATTAATTAGTAGTAAGGCGTTTAGAATGAATAATCCTATGGTAGTGGATCATGTTAATTTAATAAACTTACGGCACGTTTGGTATGATGGAATTGAATATATGGATATGAAAATAGAATTGATTTCCATCAACATGTATGTTTGGTACTTAGAAATGGAGATGGAATTGGCTTCCATGTAGAAGCCAGTTAGCTAATTCAACCAAAAATGTTGGAATTGTTTTTCATGGATTACCTCATGGAAATGTAACTAACCCCACGAAATTGCCATTCTACCCTCCCATTTTTCTCATCTTCATCCACAAAACCATGGCACCCCAGTGGCAGTGAGTGAGCACCTTAGCAGTAACGGTGACGACAACGGCGAGCATCCCAGCAGCATCAACAGCTGGGAAATGGTTGCCCCCAATGACGGTGAGTATTCCAACAGCAGCGGCAAGCACCCCAACGACTCCTTACAACATTTGGTATGTGACTAAGGGAGGAAGGAAGAAAGAGTGGACAATGAAGGAGAATAGAAATTGAAATATTGGTATGTGGCTTTTGACTTCAAGATTTTTTTAATGATGAGGGTATTTCAGTTCTTTTACATAAAAATTAAGATTCATTTTTAAGACATACTAAACGTATTTTTAAATTCTATATCAATTTCTATTAAAAACAATTCTACGTACCAAACGGGTTATAAAATTGATATGAGCTCTTTAAGCAACAAATACTGTGAGAATGGCTCTCAAGCTTTTTATAGATTTGAAACATCATACATCCATGTCAAGCTTTACTTGCCCTTCCTAGTTCTAGCTCTTTTCCACGTCATGATGATGATAAAGAATCAAAAGCTAACATGAATTAGACCGCTTGAGTATAATAGCCTTGAGATGTTTGTCTTCCTCGAATGATACCATGCCTACACGGGATGGATCATCCAGCATCATCCTAGCCACTAAGTAACCAGCAATGGACCAGGTTTGGCATTTTCGTGCCTGCTTTCCTACGTATCTGCCAGACTTTCCATCATAGTATTCTGGCCAGTTATCATCCATCAATCTATTCTCAGCAATCTCAAGGGCTCGCTTTGCAATATGGGGTCGTCCAATCTTGATGCTGGCCGCCGTGAGAAGCCATAAAAGAACTGAATGAAAAGACCACAATAATGTCACATTAATAATCTAATTATGACATGTCTCCTTGCAAATGGTAGCTAAGGGCAGAAGAACACCTGGCCAAGAGCCGCCATTGTGGTAACTCCATCTAGTGTTTTTCGGGTCACATCCAGTTATGATACGCCATTCTTCTTCGCTTTCTAGGGCTGGATAACATACTTTCACTGGCATCTCCCCAATTAATTCCTGCCACCGTGATTCTATGAGGTCCATGATTGCAATAGATTGCTCGTGAGTAGCAAGGGATGACAAAATTGCCATGCAATTACCCAGACAGAACCACCGGAAATCCATCCTAGCAGGACTAAGATTTCCTATGAAGTAGCCACCGCGATCAGGCATGAAATCAAAAACCCAATCCGGAAGAGAATCAGGGATAACGTTAAACTTGTTTAAAGCAGTATGTGAGTACTCCTCTGTTTTGTAGCGATATATATCATTAAGCTGTTTCAAATCCAACCAATAGTAGCTTCTCATATGATAGATTAGGGCATGTAAGCGTGTGACAATTCGTCCCGCCATATCTTTTCCCTCGTCATCTTCCTTAAGCATTTGCAAGGCACATCTTAAAGCCATGAAGAAAAGTGCTTGAATTTCAATGGGATACCCATAAACACCCTGAAAACGTACGTCATCAATTAAAAGCAGGACAGAGTATAAATATACACAAAAAATGAATGGAACAGTACCTCAGAGATATCCCCTTTCAAAATCACCATATAATATATCAGTCTGATGCATAACTATTCTATGGACCCTTGATTCAGCTGATTTCACATTCGGCACAATGATTTATTCTTTCCATGTAAAGGTAGAACAAACTAAAAAAAAACATCTCATCCTGCAATTAAAGGCCTTAGTTTCCATTTCGACTGAGGTATCATAAATTTGTGCGAACTCACCATTCTACGATCAATCATACAGCATCCATCTGCACATAGAAGAGTTGGGAACGAGTCAAACGCATCTGAAAGGCATACACTGAGAATCAGTCGCATGCCTTTCTGACATTCAGGGAGTTCTGCCAAGGATGTGTCTCCAGTGGACTTTGTATATGCACGGAGTAGTATGATCCACCAAAATCCAGAATCGACTGGAGCAACCCTTCCAATTGTACTTTCACCAAAATCTGCTATCAAGGTGTCAAGCCCTCTGGCTGGATCATGTAATACTTTGAAACTAGCAGGCATCACTCCTGCTCCTAGCTGGAATCTATCAACCCTTTTCTCCCACGACTGAAGGCGAAGAGTCTTCAAGATAAAGTTTTTAACAACGTCAGGTTCCTTTTTCATCAGAAAAGCCAACGCACTTGGAACGAAGTCTCTTACAAACACCTACGGACACAAATAGCACCTTAGATAACGTCTTCCATCGCTGAAAATGGGCATATTTGGTAAGAGCAATATACAGTACTCAAACCCTGTCCCAGTAAAACATATAGAAGTTTAAATATGACAAGAGGGAAAGATGCAGAAGACTCATCCGTAAAATATATGTTGGCATATTTGTTATGAGTGTAAATTCCTTGAATTAGAAGAATTGCTTCCCGAAAAATCATCACATCAATGTCAATGCGTAACCAAAAGCTACAAGTGTTTGAGTGGCTACACGCTGGAGGTCCATGTCATAAATAACTTGAGGAAAAAGAAAATGAAGCCAAACGGTGTTAAGTACCGAAAAATCAGTGATGTACCTTACAATCATTATTCATCCCAACTGGTTAGTATGATACAAAGAGTATATTAGATTTTGCAACCACATCCCCTCTCCCCAAATGAAAATTCAGATACATTTATGAGATGACAAGGTCCTGGCACCTGATTATAATTCAGATTCTCTTTAGAATTATCCAATGCAGCAATTGTTCCAACTAGTTGATGACGAAAATGTATTAAGGAACAGTTCAGCGCCTTCCAACCTTCAAGCATGATTGTATGTGGATCCGATGCCGGTGCTATTGGGGCATTAGTTGCCGATCTATGCAGTGGCGATAGTACTTTATCAAAATTGTCCCCCGGTCGATAATTGTTCTCCATTCTTAGTTCACTCAATGACCTTAACTCACATGATCTCCGTCTGTCTAGAATATTTTTCATCAGACTCCCCTTTCGCGTCTCTAACAGTTTTGAAATGTCACGATCCTTGATTTCTGTGTCCTTATATAGTGAATCTGCTTTTTCAAAATTTTCCCTGTGTGAACCACCCATGGAAAACTGCAGACACTTCCCACAATTTTAATGCTTGAAAGGAGTATTGAACTTTTAGTAGTATTGATCAAAATCCTGCAATTAAGTTTCACAAGACTCAGGGACAAGGAAACAAAAGTCTCATTAGATTATGAGTAACATAACACTGTGCCCAAACTAATTAATTCCATGATTCTGAAACTTCATAAACTCAAATAAAAGCTGCCAAGACTTCTGACTTTTTGTTATAATAGGTTAATCCAATCAGTTTGACGTATTACGAGTAAATTTCCAATATTGTATAAGTTTATACAATAATAACTTTTCTTTATATACATAGCAGTGATTTCAACTATGTAAAGAATCCAAAATGACTCTTGTTAATACCCGCCGAAAAGTGGTCAATTCGAAGATCCCACTTAATTGAAGCAAATCCTGGAATTAAACAACGCAATGGTCTGTACGTCCAGTATTCCAGACCACTGATTGAAGCAGAAGTATTGGTCTACTTGTACTCTGCATTCTTTTGGAATAGAGTCACTTCTTAACTAGAAAATATCCACCGACATCTGAATTGTTAACTAGAAAGTATTAGTGATGACAAAATGTTTGAACATATAGTTGCAGACAATGCTATTATTAGACACCTTACGCGGCAAAATCCCAATATCAACTATAGACTTACTGGAATGAGTTCATCATGTCAACCTTTCATATTAAGCCGAGAAAGAAACATAGGTAATGTTGAAAGCCACCGGTTCTTGATCAGTCAAGAAACCCCGAGATTTGAAATTCATAGCGAGGAGAAAAAACAAGTTGACAAGGACACATTCTTTCAAGTATCGGTCCATTGACTATAATCTTCATTTTGCCCGCAGGAACAAACGTAAAAACTACTAGATGAAAGAGCATTGTACAACCATGAAATAATAACAAAACAGACATGTGATGGTGATTGTTCCAACATTGCAGTGAGACAAAACATGATATATCACCATTCTTCATAGCCGAATTTAGTTCCCAGATAACAGAGTAGATTAAACCCAATAAAACAGAAGCTCCATTAGTAACGTAACCAATTATATGATTCGGGAAGAAAGAAAGAAATGAAAAGAGAGCGCGCGGGAGAGAGACAGAGAGCAAACAACGAGGAGGCCGGTGTTCAAGGTTAGAAGGCTTACGCATTATTCCAATCGAGCTCACGTCGCAGATGAACGAACCAAAAGACTCCGCAAGATTCATCCAATTATATAAAGTGCAACAATACACAAACACAATGCACATAACAGCAGACTATGCTATCAAATACTAGAGAGAATATTGTAATTCAAGATCAGAAAAAATTAACCACGGAACTCGGGAACCAGTTGGAAGGACGCACGAGGAAGAAAACGCAAGAATAAAACGTGTTTTTCTCAGGAAGATTGAAGAGCCTATAGCTAGTGAGAGCTACCACAACAATGCATTAGCGAGCAGGGAAGAACAGCCCCGTGAGCTTCCTTGTGAAAGTAACGGAAAAGGGGGCTATGAGCTTATAAACAACGGAGAACAGGTAGCTTTTAGTTGAACATGACGGTTTGGATTTGTTCGGGCGGGCAGGTATCTTTGTAACACACACTTAAGGTGTGACGGGGTGTGTGAGGGAGCGAGGAAAACGCCTAGAGTGCTAGAATGCGCAGTTCATCATCCTTTGCACAATTTTTTTTGTTTTGGGTTAGCTTTCTGATGAATAAGACACAAAAATTATTGTTTACCCCATTCGCTGGGGAGTTGAGGGCCACACCACATAGTAGATCTGTTTACAATAAGTTGGTCCATATAATCAACTAGAAATTTGAGACTATTTAAAATTTAATTTCTACGATAGTATCTAAGTTTTACCTTAAAATTTATAATTTTTCAAATACTCATATTTTTTGAAAACCTAAATTTAAAATTTAGGTTTTGAAAGAAATTATTTTCTTGTCAAATCACACCCTTTTTTAATAAATTTGCTCTTTTCTCTTTTTTTTTTTCTCTTTTCAATTTACTTTTTGACCTTGGAATCCATAAAAGCTATCCTTATCATAATTTTTCAAACACAATCACTTTTTTAAAACATAAATTTAACCTTAAATTCTGTAAAAGTTAAAAATTTAAATTTTACCTCCTGTAAGAGTTTGTTTGGATGTAAGGTTGAAAATAGCTTTTACAGATTTCGAGGAAAAACTTAGGTTTTGGAAAATAGCTTTTACAGACTCCGAGGCAAAACCTAGGTTTTGAAAAGTGATTTATGTTTGGGAAGTTATTAGCTTTTACAGATTCCGAGACAAAAAAGTATGTAGAAAAGGGGAAAGTAAGAAAGAAAAAGAGAAAAAAAGTAGGAAAGAGGAAAAAGTAGGAAAGAGAAAATCTAGATTTCAAACTGAACATTTGTAACTAAAATAGCTTTTTGAAAAAAAAAATTTTGTTTGGACAAAACCTCAATTTTAAGGTAAAACTTAAATTTTAAAACTAAATTTAGATTTCAATAATGGTTGCCAAGCCGGCCCTAATTTTATTTAAGAATCGGATTTAGGTTAGGCGGACTTGAACGGGTAGCTCCCCGGGTCCGTCACCTTTTCCCAACCACACAGGCGGAGTACGCTGCGAGGGAATCCGCTAAAATGAATATCGAGTCAGAAAGAGCTAAATCCCTGATTCGCTGCATCTTCTAAACACCTCCCCCTTCCAAGCTGTGGTTAGAGTTACTTGCACTTGGCTTCCTTCCGTCCTGTTTTTGTAGTTCATTGTCTCCTGCCTGTTAATTTATGTTAATGGCTGTCACGGAAGCGAATGTCAAAATGAAAGCTCAAAATACATCAAAGAAACGAAAGCAAAGAAGTGACGAGGGAGCCGAAAGGTCTTGCAACGCCCAGAGTGTGGAACTGAGAACAGTGGAAAACGATACAAAATCAGAGCAGAGAGATTCCCAGTCCCACGAGTTTGAATTCTTCCCTCCATGGAGTAACCTTCAGTTGATTTTATACATCCAAAACAAGCAACTTGATCTTCAGAGGTTCTTTTTCATCTATCTCCCCCTTCTTGTTATTTCTTGCGACTAACTGATAGGGTAGTTTTTGCTGTTTAAGAGGAGCACATTATGTTCATCTCCATTATTGAAATGTCCTTTCGGAGACTTAACTATCACTATCCAGTGTGTTTCTTAGAACTCTTGAGCACATCATGGTAGAACTTTCGTAAGTGATAACTCTGAACCCAGAAAGAATACATGCTATAATGCTATTCAAACTATTGAACACGTGCTTAAAAAATGAACCAAAAGCCAGCGGAAATAGCATTTTCTTCCTGGTAAGATATGTAAGAGAGAGTGGTAAATGTCCCAAGGGGGTAAAGGTTTTATATAGTGGTAAATATCTTGTTTTGTGCAAATAAACTAATTTTTAGTGTAATTTATCTATTTTTCCTATGTCTCTTGTGAACTATCTAAAGGAACAATGATATTTTCTATGGTCGCTTTCCCACAACAAGTATGTGTTAATGCAGGAAGATCAAATTAGCTTTCAGCTTTGTTCAGTCAAGAATCGAAGGTGGTGGTGACACTGATCAGGATTGTGAAACAATAAAACTGCCTAGACTATTATATCTCCTTAATGATTGGATCCAGTCACTGCTGATTTCCTTGGATACAAGAAATTTGAGTGATGGAAAAAGATCTCAGGTTGGGGAAGTTGAGGCATATAAGGATCTTTGCTGCTGGGAGATATTCAAGTTCTGCTTGCAGGAGTCTTTGAAGTTTAATGTTTCTCTGAATATGTCTCGGCATCTCCTACGGCCTGTTCATTCTATTGTAAAAAATGCTCTATCGCTGCTGGAGGATCCCTCCATCTGCTCAGGAGAAGCTTTTATATCTGATGATATGTACAAATTGTATGGCACTACTCTCGACTGTGTTTCATTGGTATTCTCGTCCCATGGTGGGTTGTCAAATGAAAATTTGGAGTTGTGGGTTACAACAACCTATATACTGCTTGAGCTTGTCCAAAAAATTTATACTAAGCACCTTGACAGGACCTATATGGGTGAATTTGCTCTACACTTGCTGTGTTTGGTGCTTCAGCCATTCTCCAAGTTTTTGAGGGTTCATCCAGCTAGGAAAAATGGATTTCATAATTTTGTGGATAAACTTCTTGAGCCACTGTTGCATTTGTTGGGTAACTTGAACCTTAAAGTAAATGGAAGCAATACCCCTTGGACACAGAGGTTGTTAAAGGTGGTCGAAGAAGTTCTTTCTTATGGGCTGTTTCATCCAGTACATATTGATGGATTCTTAAGCTTACATGGTTTAGAGATGTATGTTGCTTCATGTGATGATAAATCAAAAGATTCAAAAGCAGTTATTAAGAGTTATCATAGACATTTATTTGATGTATTGAACAACGTTATAGCAAGAAAAAACACAATGGCAATAAGTAGCATAGGCTTTTTATTTCACCTGTATATCAATGTGGCAAGAAAGTTCAAGGGAACCTCAGTGCTGCATGAAGCAACAAAGGGAATGGAAAGCACAAGAGTCTCATGGCAGCTAGAATCAAGGGATAATAGCTCAAGTAACATGTCTTCTGACACTCAAAAATCACTTATTAATTTTTTGGTTCATATTATGGAGCCTCTGTTACTTGAGATCGATAAATATGTTCAAGCTAAGATTGATCCTGTACTTATGATGTCAGGACTTCATGGTATACTAAAATCTATTAGTAACTTGCTTGCTTGTTTTATGCGAGAGAAGGTGTATGTGAGGACGGAGGACATGACGGGAGGAGCTTGTCTTAATTTTTTGAAGAAAATATATAATATAATAATGTCATGCTCTACCACTTTGCTATGCTTTTCCAACTATGATGTAAGCAACAGGATAGAAATGGAATTGCTTACATTATCAGTTAAGGAGATTCTAGCAGCAATAGGGTGTCTTTTGGAAATTGAATACGAGGTTATTGGAGAAGATTTGGTGAACTTATGGTTTTTGATGTTATCATACTTAACGATCAGTGGGACTTTTATGGATGCCCTTGATCAATGTTCATTATCTTCCGGCATATCAGGCTTGGGGGGCCAAATAATCAATCTCTACAGTCAACTTCGCCAGGTTAGTTTTGAAACTCTGATTACTGCTCTATAACATGGCATTTTTCCTTAGTAAAGTCAACTCTGTTTCTTATATTTTGCATTGGTTATGCCTCGTTGTGGTTGTTTGTGACTTTTGCGGCCATGTTGAACTGATTACCTACTATATGATGGTTGAATGCTCTCACCAACAAGCCACAAGCTCGGTTAACATTGGTCATGCCCTTATGTGGTATATTGAATTCAATTCTAGGGCAGTGGTGTGGAGGAAGTGGGGTTTGGGTCAAGCTATTCCTGAATTGTTTTAATTATGGCTTATTCTACTTTTTGCATGTTTGGATCCCCTTTGTACCTTGTATGGGGAAGGAAGGTTTGGAAGAAGCCAGTCTTTAACTGTTATAATTATGGTCACTTCTGCTCCTTTCATGTTTTTATCTGCTACCTTTTATTTCATTAGATGAATTTCAGGCATATTGTTTCACATCTTGAACCAATGTAGGTGGACATTGCTATTTTAGCATTGTGCAAAGCTATTAGACTTACCATACATCATGAGGGTAATAGCGAAGAAACTTCAAGGTTTTTGACTTCCCTGTCTAATGAAGTTCGTTCTCAATCAGTGGACTGGCTACTATCTTCAAAGGAGTTCATCAATGCCATTTGTGAAGCTGTTCAATCTATTCCAGAAGGTAATGTGAGCAGTTGTATTCGGCATTTAACAGATGACATATCGAAATCTCTCATGTGGTTGAAGGATCGTTCTTCATTTGACATTGGTGAAAAATTTAACAAACGAAGTGCAAAACATGCCAGAAAAATTTTTAATCCGCGAGTGGTGCTTTTTGGTAGAGGTTTATCTAGGCTGTACTCATTAGTTCTTGAATCACTCACTATCACTGAAGGAAACAGTACTCTGATTGGAGGTTCTATAAAGGAACTAATGGAACTAATGCGTCCTTACTTGAGTACTTTAGTACAACAACAACCAAATACCATCAGCAACTTCCTTTCAAATGTCATGGGAAACATTGTTGATCAGGTGGCTGGAAAGAGAAAATTTCTGAAGATATTTGGTGGGTCCAGTCAATGGGTCATCCTATTCTTTTTTCAGTTGCTTGTGTCCTGCCGAAGCTTGCATAGGCAAGCAATCAGCCTTATGCCTCCTGTTTTATCTAAGATGTCTGCTGAAGAAGGGGACGTCATAGCATACTCTGCACGTGAGCTGATGGAGAGGATTGATGTGAGAGACATGGGATATTTTTCTTGGATTGTTCAACCGTCTGCTTCACTTCTTGCAGTTATGCAAAGTATTTCTGACATCTATCTTGAGGATTGCTCAGTTGACAGTACTCCTTTAATGTATACATTACACTCTATGATTCTTCAGAGGCTTGTTCACTTGAACAGGCAGATTGCTTTGTTCAAGTATTTGCAAAATATTTCGCAAATCAAGGCATTAGAAGAAGAGGCAGTTGGGCTTACCAATTTTATGATGGAGAACTTATCATGTGTGTATCAATTACCATTCTTCCGTTCTGATGAAGTAAACTGTGAAGATTTAACTGCTCAAGATTCTCATGAAAGAAGATTGGATCTAGGAATTTGTGTTGAATACGATGAATCATTGCCCATAGCAATTTGGTCAAATCTATGCAAAAATGTTGATATTTGGGGCAATCATGCTTCAAAGAAGCAGCTAAAAGAGTTCTT
>JANTPZ010142499.1:0-21006 GCA_025593235.1 Vachellia pachyceras
GATCCACGAAACGACGCGTTTGGTGAGATCATTCTGCAGGATTCGGAGCTGGGTGTCCAATTGCGAGCATTGTTGGGCCAAAGAGGAAGAGAGAAGAGGAGCATTTAGGGACAAATCTTGGTGGGTTGAGAAATGGTCCTCGAGAAACCCTAGCTGGAGAGGAGAGAGAGCGGTGGTGGGAGGCAGAGAGGAGGGAGGAGCAGGGCGAGGCTCCATCATCGTCGATATTGGAACTGCTTCAAAAAGAAGCACTTTCAGATTTCTATACACGTTATTTTGTTTTGTCTCCAAGCTCGTAACTTTTTATTTGAAAAAGTCGGGCCACTGTCCCACAAACGAAAATAAGCAAGTTGTGTCACCGTATGGTGTGTTTAGAAATTCCGGATGAAGAATATTTTACGGATTTTACAATCTTTTTATCTTAACTTACATATTCATTTGGAGGAATTGATTTCCAAACAAGTATATGATCTTCAAGAATGCATTTTGGGGGAGGAATGAGTATTTAACAAGTGTGTGTTTGAGAATCTGTTGAGAAAAAGAAATTTACACATTTTGGGATATTTTACAAATTTCGAGATGCTTTTTATCTTAACTTGTATATGCAAAATACATTTATGAAGAAGGAGAAAAAATTCATTTGGCCTGAATGTATTACAGATTGCGATTTTAATATTACAAATCGCGATGTAAACGTAAAAATTTTAAATAGCAACCTAGTAGGGATATAGAGAGAGCGCTCAGTGTTGATCCTTAGTGTCCATTTAGAAATACGATAGAGAACTACTTTTAAACAAATCGAAATAAATATATGGAGAAAATTATTTCGTTTTACAAAAATACGTTGAACAGGTAAACCGGTTGTTCATCCGTGGCGCTATTATCCGCATCCTCTGTGCACGTGTCGCTATGGAGATCCGAGGCCATAGAGTAATATGAGAGAGAAGGGGGGAGGTTTGTATAAAAAACAGAGAGGAACGACGGTGTTCGGTGGTCTGGAATGCAATTCAAATTATTTTAATATAAAATAATATATATATATATATATATCTGTGTGTTATTTTAATAATATTCATCAACTTTTAAATTTACTTCTCAAACATTTTCCACCAATTACATGCTATCACGAGTTATATTTTTGAAATAATGTTGTTTAAATATAAATCTACATGAAAAAATAGGATATTTGACTATATGTGATTGAGAAATTCAAATAATTTTACTTTTAAATGGTATCTAATTTACATATATTTTTTTATTTATTTCATTTTTTATTTTTTATCATTTTACTTTTCTTAATTTTATCACAGTATATAAAATAATATATATGTGTAGTATTTAATAATATTCATGTCTTTTAAAGTAATTTTCTTCTAAAAGTCACTTCTTCAACGTTTATCCAAATATAAATCACATCACATTAGCTAACTTATATCCAAAAGTCATTTGTTAAAATACATTTGTATGTTTAGGAATCTGTTGAGAGAGTGATTTTACAAAAGTTAAGGCAAGTATATAAAAAGAGTTTTTATCTTAACCTGTGTACATTATAGGCACAACGTGCCTCCCAAAGAAGCACGATCTATATTGAGGTTAATTGTTATAAATATATTACTAGCATGAAAAATTTACGCAAGCACACCTATGTGAAAAAATTTACTTTTCTCAGCTCTTATCCAAACGAACTTTTTCTTGCCATCTCTATTGTTACATTGAGATTAATTGTTATAAATATATTAATAGCGTGAACCTCTGCCCATATTTCATTAGCATTTTAGACGATTAAATTGACATATTTATTAAATTAAACAATCCAAGTCATGTTTGCATGTTGGTACGAAAACTCAAGATCATAATGAATTCAATGGAGAAGGTTGATCTAATTAAATATAAATTATAACCCTGGCCTTTCTATTTCATCAAATTTCTTTTTATATTTAGTTTCCTATTATAATGTGATTATTAAAATTAATTGTGTATGCTAAGTTGCATTCATTAGCTAGCGTTAATATTGATCTCCATTCCATTTATAGAAACAATCAAAATTATACCATGCAACAAAGCTTAACCATACCATTGCCTCTTTCTTCCACTTTAATTTGTTTTTCTTCTTCATCCTCTCTCTCTCTCTCTAAACTCAACCCATTCTCACTAGTCACTAAACTCATATTTTTGTTAACGAAATAAATTGAATATAAGTTAGATAATTAATCTTCAATTAAGCATTATATGTCTGCCAAGTGTAAATTAAATCACCCAACAATTTCTAATAATCTCTGTATTTTCATAAGCACTTGTTGGTTCAATCAACTGTAAATGACTATATGCTTGTTTGGGAATTACTTCCTTCAAACGGGCATGTAAGGCAAGATAAAATGCATCTCAAATTTGTAAAATATCTTAGAATCCGTAAACTCCTTTATCCTAACTGAATTTTCAAACACACACTAATATTAACATAACAAATGACAATAATTGACTAATGAATAACCACAAGTTTAATCATTTAGTGGTCACTTGCCTGAATAACATGATCATTTGGTAGTCAACTGTTGTTATTCGATTTATTTTTATAGTCATTCATCATCAAACTTATGATTGAACCAAGAGTATGTATGAAAACAGAATAGTGGTTACTCACTTAAACTGTATAATAACTTGCCAGCACTTGATTAACTAGTGATTAACTGTTCTAGTTATTTGATATATATATATTGTGATAGTTATTTCATATGTATTATTCTACTTTATATTATCGGGATTCATCGAAGCATACAAGTTCAATGGAATAGTCTAAAACATTGCGGAAGCGTACCTGGATCCATGGATGTGTATGACGGAAGGGATGCATATGACAGAAAGGCTAAATCAACCAGGTTATCACTAGGGAACAGAGAAAACCGTCTACAGATGGGGAAGCAGGCGATTACGTTAACCCTTAGCTAACCTGGGGATCATAGCCCTGTATTTGTAGGGGGATCTAGTATTCAGCCCATCAATGAATACATGCCAGCAAATTGGGGCTCAGTATATATTAATCCATGATACTTGATTGAGCCCACTCAATTCCTTAAATCTTATTAGATCACTTTATAAATTGGGCCGGGATAAGAAATAATGGCATCCCACATATAAGTGTAATATGTTGCCCATTGTTGAATTATTCCAACAATCTCCTACTGGGGCACATATGAAACTTAAATGTGTAAAACCTTATGCGCGCAATATTGCCATTATTCATTTCCTAAACAATCTGATCCATTGATTGTATCCATGTAGAACCAAATAGGATCTTCGTCATATTACACATAACTAAATCCCAGGATAATCACAAATATGTATACACTCAAATGACATAGATCAATCATCGATATACTGCATGGAAAATTTCATGAATGTGATCTGTACATGCCTATTTTCCAACTGATCCTCCTTAGTGAGATCAACCTTAACTTAATCATGCAGAATGGTAACTTGAAATTACAAAACTTAATGGAGAACTGTATACCTTATTTTTTATCAGAATAAATGCTTAAACTTTCATGAAATCAAACATTAAATACATACTCCTACTAAAACCGGATATCCTTATCATAAAGTATAACCATTCGAGCTATGTACTCGTAAAAGACCTTGGGTGTTACTTCCTTTGTTAGGGGTTTAACAATTATGGAGTATGTCCGAATGTGTTTGATAGAAAACTGTCCATTCTACACCTTATCCTTAATGACTAGGTATTGGAATACAATACTGTCGCTATATTGTCACAATATAACTTTAATGGTCTTTCAATGCTTTACATAATTTACAGCCTAGTGACAAGGTTGTGCAGCCATCTTCCATGGTTGGATGCCTTCCAAATTGCTACATGCTTTGCTACCATAGGGGAAGAAGCTCCAAGAAGTGGCTCTACCAGCCAGCATGTGGCTCTACTAGCTAGCATGTAGACATAGATTGATGTGGATTTCTTAATACATTGGCATCCATCGTGATTAGAATCAACATACCGAATAATCTCTAACTGATCTTATCTATGATACATGAACATGTAATCCTTTATTCTCTTTAGATATCTCATAACCCGTTTGGCTGCTTTCCAATTATCCATACCCGGGTTACTCATATATTTGCCCAACATTCCAGTAACTAACGCGAGATCTAGTCACATACATACTTGAGCATATATAAGACTCCCAACAGCGGAAGAGCAGGGAAACTTTTCCTTTTCTTTAATCTCAAGTATTGTCTTAGGGCATTGTTTGAGACTGAATGTCTCCCTTAGCAATAGGGGGTGTCACCTGATTTACAATTTTGCATGCCGAACATCTTAAACACCTTATCAATATAACTCCTTTATGATAATCCAAGAACACTTCGATTTATATCTCAATGAACCTGGATTCCAAATATAAAGGAAGCTCACTAAGATCTTTTATTTCAAAATTATTTAATAGAAATTTCTTGGTTTGCTGTAACAAGACCGAATTATAGGCGGCAAGCAATAGGTCATCAACATATAAAACCAGGAATATGAACTTACTCCCACTAACCTTGCGATATACAAAATGATCAACAGGATTTACCTTGAAAATGAATGAGATAATTACCTGATGAAATTTGTGATATCAATGATGGTAAGCTTGCTTGAGACCATAGATGGATTTCTTTACTTTACAAACTACAGAGTTAGGTTCTCCTACCACAAAGTTTCTGGTTGCTCCATGTAAATCGTCTCATCAATGTCACCATTGAAAAATGTAGTATTAACATCCATATGATATAGCTCAAGATCAAAATGGGTGACTAGTGCTGTGATTACTGTAAAAGAGTCTTTCGAAGAAATTGGAGAGAAAGCCTCTTTAAAGTCAATCCCTTCCTTTTGAGTAAAGCCTTTTGCCACAAGACAAGCCATATGTCTTTCCACTTTGCCATTTGCATCCCTTTTGGTTTAAAATATCTATTTGCAAACAACGAGTTTTGCACCTTCCTACAAAGGGATAGGATCCCAAACCTTATTGTCTTACATGGACTAATACTCCTTATTCATCGCCTCAATTCACTTTTGAGAGTTGGAGCTTTGATTGCTTATTGGAAGTTGATTGGATCATCTTCCACCATACCATTTTCTTCCTCATGTTCATGAAGGAAGACAATGTAATCATCCGAAATTGCATTTCTCCTTTCTCATGTGGATCGTTTTAGCATCGTTCTTGAGGTTGTTGAGTTTCCACTTCAGGAACTTCAACCTGTATAGGAGGAATTTCAATCTGAACATCACTATGTAGAGGTTCTGGATTTACTTCTTTAATCACAACAGGTATTAAAATCCATGTATTGGAATTCCTATATTTTCAGAAGCAACTGATAGATTCGACTCAGTAATAGAGGTCGATTCTTCCTCGAAAGTGATGTTTCTTACTTTATTTTCCTCCAAGCTCAACATCCTCAAAGAAACGTGCAGTTCCCGTTTCAAAAATATTCTTGAGAGTAAGATCATAAAACTTATAACCCCTTAAACTTTCAAATAAAACTTTTTGTTGTTGTTACTTTTCTCCACTTGTGCCAATGATAATAACATGACTCATTCTATTTATACAACAGTATCATACAACTCTAGAGTATAACTATTAGCTCTTTACAATTTATGTTGGCACCACTTTTAATAACTGATTTATTCTATAATAACAGGGTTCGATAATAGCAAAATCATACACACAATAAAGTCAACAACTCTCAAAGGCATACAAATCAAATTTACATTCGTTTCACAACCCTCAAACATAAACATTAAATTCAAACATGCCTTAATTATATGTCTCACGTCTACCATCTCTCCCCACCTAAGGGGAAAACCCCATAAAGGTAAGGAGAAAAGTAACAAATAAGAGGCTTACAATAAGAAGGGAAGGACGTGTAAGGAAAATGTATATTGCCAAAGGACTGCATGAAATGCACAAACAAACCAAAGAACCGTTAGGCTCTGATACCAACTTGTAACCCCCTAAACAATTTAACCATATATTATATTCAAAATTAATTATGTAACCTGTAATCCCATCTGATACCATTTGTAATTCCAAACAAACCAGACATTTAAACATGATTAATTATTAAATCCCCAATGTTCAGGGCATAAAAGTTGTGGGTGAGACACCCAGCCCACAAACCACTCACAACTCACTGAATCATTCCGACTCAGGGCACAAAATCCGCCCACAAGTCACCATCATCAATCACAAAAATTAGAACAATTTTTAATAACCCCATTAACCATATATTCCTCAGAACAGTCCTTAATATTTCACACATACCACAAGACAAATTATTAATGAGTATAAATTCACAATATAATCATAAAGGTGTCATCAAATTATGCAAGCCCTATAAGTTTGGCAATATACATTTCTCCTTATTAAGCCTACAGTGATAGCTATTATCAAACTATTGGCTCCTTCCCTTCACGCCTCGAACCACTAAGTTCCTCTCTTGAAAAAAAAAATAAATATCGATAGGATGAGACATAAAGTCCCAATAACCAATAATCAATTCATAGAATATACAATACGGGATTATAAGTCAGTGAAGCAGTGCTAATATACAATATTCAAACAAAACTAAGGTTTTCGAATCAATACATTTAGAATGCACAAATGATCCCTCCAACCTACTCCTCCATATTACTCCATCACGACTCCCCACTTGCGTGTGAGTCACAATAAATCCTGGCCTCCCTCCTGGGTCTAGGCCGACTCCCCACCTGAGTGTGAGTCATAATACAGCCAACCACTATGATCAGTAATGGGGCAACCGCGGATACATTCACAATACATTACACAAGTCCCATCATCACAAGATCACCTAACTACTTCCATTCACCTAATATGTCAATTCCCCACAAATGTACAAATTCACAGTATGTTACAGATAAAGATAAATTATGAATAGCTCATCAAACTTATCTCTAAGTAAGGCTTATCATTTATATATATATAAAGAAAATACTTCCCACTTCACTAAAATTGAACATATAAAAATAGAGATAAGATTCGTAATAAATAATTAAGGTATCGAAAATACCTTACAATCCATGCAAAGCATATAAAATGAATTAACATCGGTTACCTCAACTCCAAAATTCTTGAAAGCTCAAGTCACAAAGTACCAACTACAATCAAGTTATTCTTTCATTGGATAGTTCTTGACAAAACTCAATATTCATCTCAAACCCTAATCTTAAATTTTCATCTGTTCAGAATGATATTACTATCGTTAGAAAGAGAAAATTATTTAGAAAAATTTTTATGAAGGAAGTAAATTGAAAAGAAGTAGTTTTGATTACCTAATTGATCCCGAAACGAACTCTTACGTACAAGAAGAGTAATGACGGCGCAAGAGAGGAAAGGGGAAGAGAAGAGGACGCTGGAGACCTAATAGAAACCTAATGGCTATGTGAGTGCAATATATATATATATATAAGTTACAGCCCCTTCCCTTTTATTATTATTTTTATTCATTTTTTTTGTTTTTCCTTAATAATGTACATATATGTGTGTACAGCCACCCTTCTCCTTTTTATATGTATTCCTTTTATTATATATATATATATTTCTGTTACTAAGCTACCTAGTCCCTGTACGTGGCCTTTTGCCTATATAACATAATCCTTTTCTTTTATCATTTATTATTATCTTTTTTCTAATTCATATGTTTCACATTAAACATATTCTTCTTGACCCAAATGACTACACAACAAATTATATTTAACATATGTGATATTTCTAAATGGCCATTAAATTTTTTTTAAAATATATAATTCTTTCTCAAAGATAATTAAATCCTCTAAATAAAAATTAGGATGTTACAATAAAAAATCCAGCTCGTTTTAGAAAAATATTTTTTAGGCCCAAAACAGTATCCACCTTTTCTTTTCCATTTTTTTGAAACAGAAAAAATGGTCCAACCCAAAAACACGTAGGCCCTGAACTGCAAGGGAAAACCCCTTTTTTAAAAAGCCCAAACACCAGCAGCCCAAATGTACGCTGGCCCAGAATCTCCTTGAGTGAAATCAATCCAAAAGATCCATTTCTTTCGGCCCAACAGTGTCCAGAATTTTTTCACATTGAGCCCAAATTCCAGCGGCTTAAGAAGGGCGCTGGCTAAAAGTCCTGAAATGAAGCGGTGGGTTTCACTGCCTTTTTTTAATCAATTCATGTGTGGCCTAGAATGAAAACCCAATATATATGTTTTTTATGGATAGAAGTCCAAAGCTCTGCCCAAAAATGTGAAGCCCAAGTGCGTTTCTTTTTTTAGAAAACGCAGGCCCATAGCTGAAAGGGAACCCTCCCTTTTTTAAATAATTGGATCTTATCTTTTTAAACATGTAGGCCCAAAAATTTCAAAAAAAGCAGGCCCAAAAGCACAAAAAATCTATAAAAAATTGAAGGTCCAAAAACGTTGGCCCATTGAACAAACCCATTAGGCCCAAAATAATTTCAAAAACTTCATAATTTCGGGCCAAAACAAAAATATGAGATTCTTATAACCAATCCAACAAGCCTAGTTCATTAATGGCCCAAATAGCTTCCAGTCCACTTCCAGTGCACTATTTCAATTTATTAAAAATAATGAACCAAAAAGAAACGTGCGTTTCGGCAGTTACCTCTCTAGCCACGATGCCCTAGGACCCGCCTGGAAAAGTGGATTTGACCCGATTCACTCAACTCCGTCAAGCGGCAGCAACCTTTTTTTTTAAAAAAAAAATTCATCTTGTTCTTCCCAGGCGATGGTAGTGCATTTTCCGACGAGTAGGAGCTGATAAACAGCGTTTAAATGAGGGAAAACATGATAAACAATCTCTTTTCGCTTCTATCATATGAATCCATGTGTATATATACTTTCATGAAAAATGAAAACGAAAGTGAAATCTTCCAACGAAAACCTGCATGGATTCGGGCGAAACAAGCTTGTGGATTACAAAAAACAGACATATACTTGCAAATCTATATATACACATACGATTTTATAACACGCACTGAGCATGCTTTAAGCACATATCCATAACCAGAAAACCAATCCATGGACACACACACAGAGAAGGATAGATCCAGAAAGGGAACTCGAGAAGATAGAGATCACAGAGACCGTCACAAAGAATGCGACAGCAACCAAACAAATAAGCCTAGATCTATTCCTCTTAATGAATCGAACAGTTATTTATGCAAATTTGTTCCCAGGAGTGTGTATGTATGCATAAAATAAATAGGTAGAGAAAATTCCATGTTGCATAAAACATAGAAAGACCACGCGTTGATTCCACAGCTTTCCATAAAAGGATTTATTACAAGGAACTATGCAGGCTCTGATACCACTTGTTAGGATTTATCGAAGCATACAAGTTCAATGAAATAGTCTAAAGCATTGTGGAAGCGTATCTGGATCTTCTTGGGATTCATCGAAGTACACAAGTTCAATGGAATAGTCTAAAGCATTGCGGAATCATACCTGGATCCATAGATGCGTATGACGGAAGGGATGCATATGACGGAAGGGCTAAATCAACCAAGTTATAATTAGGGAATAGAGAAAACTGTCTGCAGATGGGGAAGCAGGCGATTACGTTAACCCTTAGCTAACCCGGAGATCATAGCCCTGTATTTGTAGGTGGATCCAATATTCAGCCCATCAATGAATACGGGCCAACAAATTGGGCCTCAGTAAATATTAGTTCATGACACTTGATTGAACCCACTTAATTCCTTAAACCTTATTAGATCATTTTATAAATTAAGCCGGGATAAGAAATAATGGCACCCACATATAAGTGTAATATGTGGCTCATTGTTGAATTATTCCAACATATATTGCTAAGTGGCTTTAATGATTCAATCACTGCACCCACATACTGAATGATCTCTAACTAATCTGATCTACGAGACATAAGCACATAATCCTATATTCTCTTTAGATATTTCATAACCCGTTTGGCTACTTTACAATGGTTCATACACGGGTTACTCATATATCTGCCAAACATTCTAGTAATGAACGCAAGATCTGGTCGCGTACACACTTGAGCATATATATAAGACTCCCAACAGTTGAAGAGTAGGGAATCTTTTCCATTTCTTTAATCTCAAGTGTTGTCATAGGGCATTATTTGAGATTGAATTTGTCTCCCTTAACAGTAAGGGTGTCACTTAATTTACAATCTTGCATGCTAAATCTCTTAAGTACTTTATCAATATAATTCATTTGTGATAATTTAAGAACACTTCGATTTATATCTCAGTGAACCTGGATTCCAAATACAAAGGAAACTTCACTAAGATCTTTCATTTCAAAATTGTTTGATAAAAAAATTTCTTAGTTTACAAGACTGAATTATAGGCGGCAAGTAATATGTCTTCAACATATAAAACCAGGAATATGAACTTACTCCCACTAACCGTACGATATACACAATGATCAACAGGATTTACCTCGAAATCGAATGAGAAAATTACCTGAAGAAATTTATGATACTTGACGGGAAGCTTACTTGAGACCATAGATGGATTTCTTTACTTTGCAAACCACAGAATACAAAATTCTCTGGTTGCTCCATACAAATTATCTCATCAATATCACCATTGAGAAACGTAAGCTTAACATCCATCTGATGGAGCTCAGGATAAATATGGGCGACTAGTGCCATGATTTAATCATTAAAGCCACTTAGCAATATATGTTGGAATAATTCAACAATGAGCCACATATTACACTTATATGTAGGTGCCATTATTTCTTATCCCGGCCTAATTTATAAAATGATCTAATAAGGTTTAAGGAATTAAGTGGGTTCAATTAAGTGTCATGAACTAATATTTACTGAGGCCTAATTTGTTGGCCTGTATTCATTGATGGGCTGAATATTGGGTCCCCTACAAATACAGGGCTATGATCCCCGGGTTAGCTAAGGGTAATCATAATCGTTTTACTTCCCCATCTGCAAACGGTTTTCTCTGGTCCATAGTGATAATCCGGTTGATCTTTCCCTTCCGTCATACGCATACTTTCGGTCAAACGCATCCACGGATCCAGGTACACTTCCGCAATGCTCTAGATTATTCCATTGAACTAATATGCTTTACCGAATTCCAACACCATGTTATCCCAAATTCCTATTGGGATTAGAACGTACAAGCAGTGAAAGAAATGATTACAAATTAAAATTTTTTAATCCCATATATGGATATGCTAAAGGCGTTTAGTCCGAGAAGATAGTGTAATATCTTTTAGGTTCTTTAATTCACGGCTTCCTTTGCATTTGGATGTCTCTCAATTCTCAATGCCCGCGGCCTTCTCGAACTCTTCCACGTTCTTGAACACAATCTCAAGGAGCCGATGCTTCTGATCGTCTCTTCCTACCGGTATACACACAAACAGTTTCCAACAATGGCAGCGTGCTAGCACTTCTAGTTTCTATTTATAGAACTCATGGAGAGCATTATAACCTAAGATTAATCTTTTATTAATCTTGAAAATTTGAATTTGATAAAAATATAAAGATATTCAAGATTAATCTTTTATTAATCTTGAAAATCCGAATATCAAAAGATATTCAAGATTAATATTTATAAATCTTGAAATTCAAATTTCAAAAGATATTCAAGATTAACTTTATGAATCTTGAAATTTGAATTTCAAAAGATATTCAGATTTATCTTAATCAATCTTGAAAATCTGAATTTCAAAAGGATATTCAAGATTAATCTTCATTAATCTTGAAATTCGAAATTTGAAATCCAAAACATGAAATTCGAATCTTGCAATTCTAATTTGGATTAATCTGATTTGATCAAATAATATCCATATAATTAATCCAAATAATGAGCCAAAGAATTTAATTTATCTTTATAAATTAAATCTGAATATCAATGTTCGTTATTTAATTTATTAAATAAATTAAATATTGAAAATAACATATAATATTGTTATCATTTCAAATTTATATATCAATATATAAAATTCGAATAAACCCTAGCATTAAAGCTCAAGTTGGGCTGCTTTTGCTCTAATTTCTATTTATAGAACTCATGGAGAGCATTATAACCTAAGATTAATCTTTATTAATCATGAAAATTTGAATTTGATAAAAATATAAAGATATTCAAGATTAATCTTTTATTAATCTTGAAAATCCGAATATCAAAAGATATTCAAGATTAATATTTATAAATCTTGAAATTCAAATTTCAAAAGATATTCAAGATTAACTTTATGAATCTTGAAATTTAAATTTCAAAAGATATTCAAGATTTATCTTAATCAATCTTGAAAATATGAATTTCAAAAGGATATTCAAGATTAATCTTCATTAATCTTGAAATTCGAAATTTGAAATCCAAAACATGAAATTCGAATCTTGCAATTCTAATTTGGATTAATATGATTTGATCAAATAATATCTATATAATTAATTCAAATAATGAGCCAACAAATTTAATTTATCTTTATAAATTAAATCTGAATATCAATATTCGTTATTTAATTTATTAAATAAATTAAATATTGAAATTAACATATAATATTGTTTTCATTTCGAATTTATATATCAATATATAAAATTCGAATAAACCCTAGCATTAAAGCTCAAGTTGGGCTGCTTTTGCTTTAGTTTCTATTTATAGAACTCATGGAGAGCATTATAACCTAAGATTAATCTTTTATTAATCTTGAAAATTTGAATTTGATAAAAATATAAAGATATTCAAGATTAATCTTTTATTAATCTTGAAAATCCGAATATCAAAAGATATTCAAGATTAATATTTATAAATCTTGAAATTCAAATTTCAAAAGATATTCAAGATTAACTTTATGAATCTTGAAATTTGAATTTCAAAAGATATTCAAGATTTATCTTAATCAATCTTGAAAATATGAATTTCAAAAGGATATTCAAGATTAATCTTCATTAATCTTGAAATTCGAAATTTGAAATCCAAAACATGAAATTCGAATCTTGCAATTCTAATTTGGATTAATCTGATTTGAACAAATAATATCCATATAATAATCCAAATAATGAGCCAACGAATTTAATTTATCTTTATAAATTAAATCTGAATATCAATGTTCGTTATTTAATTTATTAAATAAATTAAATATTGAAAATAACATATAATATTGTTATCATTTCGAATTTATATATCAATATATAAAATTCGAATAAACCCTAGCATTAAAGCTCAAGTTAGGCTGCTTTTGCATGTGACCCTGTAGGCCCATATGAAGTTGACAGTGGGCCAATCTCAGCATTAGCCCACAAATTTCAAGTGGCCTCTAGCAAGACGTTGCGACTACCCAAATCACATTATAACCGTTAACACGACACAACTTTTCATGCAATCACATCACTTCCTTTTATCACATGATATCTTGATCAAGGATAAGGTATGGATGGCGTCATCCTCCTATTCCTGACTATTACTTTCTCGATACCTAAGTAGCATGATCAAAGAAACGAAAACTCCTTTCCATTACAGTATGGCCATACATTTCTTAGATTCACTCATCGAGGGCCCGGTGATATCTCTCAGCTAATGTGAGGGATACATCCCATCTTGATCACTCAAATTCCTCCACATGAAAGACCCTACATCCTTTTATCATCACCCGGTCAAAGGTGACTTTTGACTAAGTCAAAATTTAGGGACTTTCATGTAGGAATGCATGATGATCTCAGGTCAAATGGCGTGTTGACGTAATTACATATGAGATAAGCTAATGACTTAAAATATGCAAATTTCTTATAGCGGGTCGATCAAACACCTTGTACTCTTACAAGTGTCTATGTCTTTGACTGGTATGTCGATACCTTATCAAAGTCATACTGGTCTTACTTTATCTTTACTACTACATAGATAACCGACTAGAGATATTTAGGACAATTTTCAAAATTTTGCTCATGGATGCAATTAGCATAATAAACATGCAAAAGCTATGATGATTAAATGAAGAAAATACATTAAAATAAATAATGTCTAAAGGTACAATGATAGGCCCCTAGGGCACAATTTCTAACAGTTCCCAACATAATAATCGGGATAGAAACAGGCTGATCGAGATGAACCCTAATTGTTATTATATAAGTAACAAATTTCATACTTATCCAAATTTTATCATATATATTTCAAATTTTGAATCATATATACACAAATAATTATAAACTCCATCCAATAAAATTGATATTCTTAAAATGTAATCATTTCTCATGATTTTTTAAATTTTAAAAGTCATATAAATTATATTTTATTATGTGAATATTGATGTTTAGTGGACAGGATGAGATAGACCTATATAGCGGTCTATCTCAAAATGGATAATAATATTAAGATGCTAGATGCATTCTAAAAACTTTAGGGTGCTATACACATTTTAACCCTCATATTAATAATATCTTTAACAAACAAACATTCTTGATGGGACAAGAAATCGAGACGGGAGAAAGCCCTTTTCGCATCCTGTCATATCTTGGTAATGATTTCGCCATGTCCTTAGATTTTTGGAGAAAGCCCTTTCCGCATCCTGTCATATCTCGGTAATGATTTTGTCATGCCTTTAGATTTTTGGAGACAGAAATATGGATCGAAACGGAATGTTCGGAATAAGATGGAAGTGAATACCCTTATATGTAGTTTCTATTCACCTAACAATGTCAACGGACTTAGTGTTAATGTAAAATTAGCAATGTTAATACTATTAAACCAAGCACCCAATCTTTGATTCCTAAATAGAGGGATCATTTTGGACTGAATAAGAAAAGGCATGGAAAAACAATTATAAGGAGTTAGGGACTAAAAGTAAAACCCCATTAAACTATAATGTACTCTAGTATAAGTTTGAAATTCTATTTTCAGATTAGCTTTTCTCTTGGTAGTCCATGTAGGCAAACTTAATGCTGTTTTAAAAGGAAAGTTAACACCATTAAAATTTAGGCCTTGGTCTTTATAGAAATAAAGGACCAAGGGCTTTAGGACAAAAAATATAAACGATGACAAAGTATAAAGGAAAACTCAATGAATTATTGGCTTGGAAATTTTTTAGAAGTAATGATGTTAAACCAAAATTCATTAGGTGTAATGGGTTCGTTTGAAAACGTGGTAGAGAAATACTTTTACACAAGTTGAGGTAAATATGTGAAGAAAATTATCTCGTTTTGCAGAAAAATACCGTTGAACATATCTTTGGACCTTGCAAATACTGAGCCAAATAGGCACAGCGTTGCCTTGAAAATTTGGTAGAAGTAATGTTACTCAAATGTTTAAAACAGAAGAATATTCACTATTTAATTAAAAAACTAATATCAACAATTAAAAATTTACTTTGACTTTTAACAATTTCAAAAGTAAGAGATTACTTATAAAAAAATTTATAGGATAATATTCATCTGAACGAAAAATATAAACATATACTTCTCTCTATATTACCTTTTATACTTATTCAAATTTTATCGGTGCTTCAAAATTTGAATCATACACATGCAAATAAAGGTATTATAAATTTTATCCAGTGAAATTGATCCCTTCGAATTATATATGGTAAAATTTATTTTGATATCGCGGGGCCCACTTGTTTGATTCAGTCATAGCGAACAGGTTGATCCATTGCCTCTGCCTCCGCGTTTCTTTTGAGCTCAGTGTGTGTGAAAACTGAAACGTGAAGTGAGAGAGTGAGAGAGAGAGGGAGTGTGTTTCATGGCTTGGGCCACCATGGATCTCTGATTTTTGAGAGAGAAGAAATAGGAGTGATTCAAAAAGTAGACTTGATATAATCGAAAAAGTAGCTGGTCGTACGTATCCTTCTATGCCATCTCCGACTTTTTCTCTACTTCTATACTTTCTTTCTTTCTTTTTTTTTTTTGCATCAAAAAATAAATCTTCCCCCATTTTCCTCGCTCTGATCTGATGCGTCCGTGATTCGGGGTGTAGTACCCAATACTCATCAAATTCGTCTCTCTCCCCCCGCCCTCCATATGCATTATCTCTCTCCCTAGCTCAACATCTTCACGCGTCTCTGTACTGCATCTCCATGTTCAGATCCTTTCTTCCCACCGATTACGGTTTTGACACTGAGAAAATTGTGTGCTTTGAGTTCCTTAATCCTGTCTTACTTTTCTGGGGTTTTAAGGATTCTTGATTTACTTCGAATTCTTCTTCGGTTTCTATCATACAAACCGAAACTTTGCGGCTCTATCTCTTTTTAATTTGGAAGTGGTGGTTCTCGTGTTCCTTTATTCCCTGCTATTTCTGTTGCAGAGGCTGGCTTTTAGACATACTTCCTGAATTCTCTTTGAATTGGGATTTATATTTTCCATATTGTAAAGGTTGAGGCCTATCTATACCGTTTTGGCCCTGGGGTTGCGGTTTCCTTACCACGCCCATTTAAATACATTTATTGTTCCCTATCTTCTTTAGATCTCGAATCCAGATTGGGTAATCAGTCTTTTGAGCTGTGCACTGGCGCGACGTTTCCATTTGTTCGGGTAAATTTTCATGTACTGTAAAGTTCGGCTCTGTTTGTTAAACTTCATGCATTAATTGATTGGCAATTTTCATGCCTCTTTTAGCTCATAATTAAATGGCACGCTGCTTAGCTCATTAACTTGCCCTAGAAAATTATAATAATGAAAGTGGATTGAATTTGGTTAAGCATTTATGCACTACATTTTCAGATCGTCGAAGTCATAATTGCGACATTAATTCTCTTCTAGTGTGAACGACCTAAGTCTTTACTCAATGCTTTCATACCCATAGAGAAGACTCGGTAGGCATGTAAATGGGGTTATGTATATGCAAGAGGTCTCAAGATAGCCTGATATAACAAAGCGTAGGGCTGAAGATGGCTGTAACTCACGAGAAGCCATTCTCTACACAATCCTCTACTGCGCTGAAATTTTTGGCGAGATGAGTTGTTGAAGCTTGATAAGGCATAGAAAGAGATTATCTGAGTGCAACAGAGAGGTCAAATAGAGACAAACTATGACCTAGGTCAGAGTGAAAAACAGCCCTGTAAAACAGTCACTCCTAAAAGCACCTGTCCTGAATTTTCTCTGGTTTCAAGGGTTTTTCGTTCACTGCCTCTAATAGAGGGGTAACTGAAGCAGAGATGCACAATCACTGTTGAAGCCAGAATGGACTAGTAAGGAAAGGTGATAGCTTTTGATGAAACAGACGACATGCTTAAAAAATAGCCAGATTATAGGGTGAAATAAGACCTGACTGGAATATTGTTGGCAGGGTGCAATATACTACACAGCTAGAGAAACTATGTCTAGTGACTGTAAGGCCTTTCTTACTAAAACTTGGATATAAACGTGTAATAGTTAGACCAAACTGAAAATTGAAGTTTACTCTGAATGACAGCACTGCTAGAAAATTTATGGTTGATGCAAAATTATAGGGAAATGGGGAAGGTTGCATGCTTGGAGTGTACGCACACTCTTTCTGTGGCAAATCCCAGCTCTTAAATCTGAATACAAATTATGATCATTAAAGTGGATGACAACACCTAAAGAAAAACACCAATGAGGCATAACTACAAGCTTTTAAAAGTGGAACGGAAAGGAAGTCTTGCATCTTATGTTCAGTCAATGTTCTAGAAGTTTTTCATGTATTGTTCATTTAATATGATCATGTTTCATGTGCTTCATGTTTGCAGTATCTTTTATTAATCTATTTAGTTTGTTATAGTCCCCCATATTGCATACGGTAAAAAATTTCCCATTGTTTTATGCTTTCTGATTCTGATTGTGCTGATTTTTCTAGCCTTCTCCTCTGTCTCAGAAATTAGAATCAAAATAAGAACCATGAATAACATGACTGGTGGAGGTGATGCTCCAAAAATGCCCCAAGGTCGGCGGTCCATGTTTGATATTGAAGAAGCAAGTTCCGAAGGTAATGTTGGAAGAGAAGTACCTCTGAAGAAAGGCCCTTGGACGGCAGCGGAGGATGCAATTTTAGTAGAGTATGTCAAAAAACATGGAGAAGGAAATTGGAATGCAGTTCAAAAGCACTCAGGCCTTGGTCGCTGTGGGAAAAGCTGCCGTCTACGGTGGGCAAATCACTTGAGGCCAGAATTAAAGAAAGGTGCATTTTCTAAAGATGAGGAGCGTCGAATCATTGAGCTTCATGCTAGGATGGGAAACAAATGGGCTAGAATGGCAACAGAGGTTTGTTCTATATAACTTAATGTACTTTCTTATTAACATATATTACACAAGCTTCAATAATATTGAGAAGCTTGATTGTGTAGTAGTTTGCATTTGATGTCCCTATGTTATGGCATGGAAAAAAATAGTAACTATTGACACTGAAGATGAATTGCAGTGGACAATGCTATTTTTAGACGTTATAGATGTTATATATAGTATTGGGAGGGCAAAAGTTGGGTAGAAATGGAACAGATAAAACAAAATTTATTATTAAAAAAAAGTCAATCATGGTGTGTCTTTCTGAGACTGAACCCTCTACCTTGATCCATAATTATAATCTGAGATGATGAAAAAAAACTTGGTGTATTGTGGTGATTTTAGTGTATTCAGGATTCTAAATGAGAAGCTTGGTGATGCTTTGTGCAGTGTCTAGCTTGCTTGGTCTGTGTTAAGAGGCTGTATGGTTTCATCATGGTTTGGTAGTATATATTTGCTGATATATAGGGGATTTCCAAATTCCTTGCAAGAGATCATGCTATGATCGATTTAAATCATTCCTCTTGTTTAAAAATTCTTAGTTTGTTTCTAGGACACTGCACTTTAGGTGGTATTGTCCACAATCGTTTTTACAATATATTACAACATTCAGTCCATGTTTAATGCCCGTCTAATTATGTGGAGTTTAAATAAAATCATGCAAAAGATCTCGCCCCTCCAACCCCCCCAAAAAAATTTATTGCCCATAAATTGTCGAATGTATTAATATTTTGATATTTTGCAAGGAAAAATAACATTCTGTTTGAGGAAGTAAACCATTTTTTGAGTGGATAAATGTTGAGTCATATGCTCTTTCTTGATCATCACTGCCTGAACTATTGAATATCAGATTTTTGGGAACGTCCAATTTTGACTTTATTTTTGAGAAGGAACATGCAGAAAACTTTTCCTTAGATTTTCCACTTTTTGAAAACTGTAATTCTAATTTCATAGTTAGTCTATCATTTGTTTCTCAAGTTTCATCAAAAAGTGGAAAGTACTGCTTTACCTCGGGAAACCATGGTCCTTTTGTGAACCTTTCTTCCCATTTGGAGCAGAAAGTGATGGGGACTATTTTAAACTGATTTGTTCTACCATTATCTTGTCCTATAGATCAATGGCAGAGAAGCAGTATTTGCTTGTTTTATGGTGCTTTCTCCCTAGCATTATCTATTTATTTTGAAACTTTTCCTCAAGGCAAGGAGCAGGCATAGAAGGATATGAAGTTTGCGAATAGAAGGATAATGAGCCTCTGCCTATTTGAGTCTGCTGCACTTGATGTTTCAGCATTTTAACTTAAAAAAGAAGGAAAAATGTTTTTTGCAATGTTCTTTTACGTTTCCGTGATTATCATTGAATTTTAAGAACCGCCATAGAAGACAAATATTGAGATATTTAAGATCAAATTAACATTTATAGCATGAGATATCAATATGTGCATTTTGGTTGCTGTGCCATGTAAATATATTAATAGAATATTTTAAGAAAAACTATCAGTGTGTGATAAGAAAGTTAACTTATTTTTTGACATTACTCATAGTAAGGAAAAATAAATAATGAAGATAGACAACGAAAACGAGAAAGTGTTTCCCATATTCATTCCTATATATGATCTTACAAACACGCCCCCTTCCCATGAAAATGGGAAAAAGCATGTTACAAACCTAGAATCTAGAGATCTTGTTTTAAACAAGACAAATGTCATGTGACGATTGCAAGTTAAAAAAGAGCAAGAGGGGGAGAGACAGATAAAAGATAATGGAACGTTGGCCAGAAAATGTATTAACCACATTAGGGACCATATATTGAATAGCGTGTCATATTCATTCAGTCATTCAGTGTAATTAACATCATTGTGTGTTGTATGTGTTATTGAATAAAATGTAATCTTGTTTCATTTTTGGTTATTTTCTTTTCTCTTCAATCCTTTCTTTGTTTCAGTTGCCAGGACGTACAGATAATGAGATAAAGAATTACTGGAACACTAGAATTAAGAGAATGCAACGAGCTGGATTACCAATTTATCCTCCTGAAATATGCCAGCGGGTACGCAGTGAAGAAAATCCGAATGTGGGTGCTTTGATGAGTGGAGCCTGCCAGCACTCCGATATCCCACAAGATGGCAACTTCAATGTCCCACAAGTTGATTTCAGAAATTATGATTTGAGTCGGAGTTATCTACCATTTGATCCATCTTATTTAGATATTCCTGAGAGCAGTGTGTTTCAACAACCTATAGGCCCACCATATAGTGATATTATGTTGTTCGCAAACCCTCCGAAACGCCTTAGGAAGTCAGATATGCTTTATAATCGATTGGACAATAGTAGCAGCTGCATGAACCCAGCGTTTGATAAGTTTGTGGATTATACTGCTGAGCCACCTGTTTTGTCACCTCCAAGCTATCTGTCCCTTGACACCAATGATCTGTTTCGTAGTGATGATCTTAATGGCAGCCATGCCGCTTTAAATGGCATTAACTCTTCTTCGGGGCCCATATCTGAGGCAACGAAGCTGGAGCTCCCTTCACTCCAATATTTAGAAACTCAACAAGGTAGCTGGGACGCAAATGCATCCCCACTTCCTTCACTGGAGTCCGTTGATACAATGTTTCAGTCTTCTCCAGTTGAACAGTATCAGTCATCTACTGTTACTCCAGATAGTAGTGGTTTGTTAGAATCAATACTCTATGATACCAAGCTTCCCAAGGGCTCAAATAATGATTCGTTGTGGAACACTACTGATGATTGCATACTGAATGCTGCGAAAACTGAGAT
>JANTPZ010142500.1:0-12235 GCA_025593235.1 Vachellia pachyceras
GCAGAGGAAAAAGTTGAGAAGCGATGCATTTTAACCTACCAGGGGTATGGATGTGAATATAATAAAATTAAGGGGGTAAATTAGTCATAATTTTTTGATTCCCTCCAAAACCCCCCAATTTGGAGGGAATCAAAATAAGGGGAGGGGAGGGAATGAGGGGGTATATTTTGGGCCCCTCCCCTCCAAAAATTTAAACCAAACAAGGGGAGGGATTCATTTTTCATCCCCTCCCATCCCCTTCCCCCAACAAAACAAGCCCTTAAAGTAATGAGCCCTTTGTAAATTTGTTTCCAACCAAACAAGCCATAGCTGAGCTTAACAGTCTCGGTAACAATAATCCTGACTCAGTGTAATGCCAACACAGAGAAGGATAAAAAATGGAAAAGAAAAGAAAAAGAAGAGAGAGAAAAGGAAGAATGGCAAAAGCAACTTAAAGAACATAAAGCTTAAAAAAAAAAGTCTTGTAAGTTGTAATTGTTAATCAATCTGCAGTCTTTGAAGAGATATTATTGATGCTTTGTTTTCCCTCTTGTATTCAGTAGTTGCTTTGTTGCTACATTTCTTTAGTTCGTGAAATACTTGAACTTGAAATACAACCCAGTAAGTTAGTTAAGTAGAATTTGAATCGAGATCCTACCTCATTTAATATGACTATTTGTTTACTAATGTTTTAACATGAGTATAAATTATTTCATCTCCTTAACAAAATGTTCATTTAGTTGATAAGAAATTCGCTCATAGCCCATAAATTATGAGCTCAACTCTCATTATCAGTGTGAAAATTTTGTTGCCGAACAATTTGTAAGTACTTATGTATATATTTTTTAAGTAAGGAGGCATATTATGCTCCTGATGGGCCATCAAAACCTAAATCCTTTAAATTTTTTATGTGAGAATATTATTGATGGACGATATGTAAATATCTTTGTAAGTCATGTTTGAATTTAAAAGCATGTCTTGATCCTGATAAGCTTTCAAGACCCAACTCATCAAAGCTTTTAATGCATTCAAAAAAAGAAAATAAATCATTTCAAATGTGGCTAGTCCTAGCTTGCGACCCGTTTGGATTAGTGGTGGATATTTCTTTTTCAACATGATTTACAATTTACAAGATAAGTATGTGAGAGAAATTTTGTTTCGACTTGTGTAAATGTGATTTTTTAATGATCATGCATTAACATAAGTATTAACCAATAATGATACTACATTAAAATATGTCTAAACATAAGTATTAACCAATAATGAAGCAGTAATTGTGGAAAGAGTAAGATTTCACACACACACACACATTCATGGAGTGTTTAAATCTTGAATAATACTCTTATTCTGCCATATTTCTACTGATTAAGCTAGGCCTACGTGACAAAACAGGAAGTATTACAATTTCTTTGTCTCCCTTTTTTAATTCACTTGAGTGTGTTTTGATATTAAATTTCCCTTGCTTCTCGATGTTTTATGATTTTGTTGAACTATAAATTTCACAATTTAAGCACCTAAGTTGTTCTTCTTGCATGATGATTATATGACCGTACTAAATTGATAGATAGTTTAGAATTAATTTTTGCAGATTTGATTCTTCTTGCATTTGCTTTCTAATTTTTTTTAAATATAGTGTGAAGGATCTTACATTAATATATACATTCAATTAAAATTTATTTTTTTCTTTGTGTATATATATATAAGCTTAGGTGAGTTTGGTTCAGCTCTTAAGAGTTATGCATGCATTCGGATTCAAATAACACTTGTACAAGTGTTTAGAGATTGCCCAACAAGGCCTTCACATTAGTAGTAATATTAACTTACAACCATATGGATTATAAGCCAAACACATACCAAATAAATCAACCTTTATTACATTATTGAGTAAATTCTATATACATAGGTTTTCCTTCCTAGGGCAAACAAACAATAAAAAGAGCAGAAAGAATGCAAAGACCCCATTTATTTTTTTTAAAAAAAAATTGTTGGGGGACCAATGTTATTTATTTTTTTTGCCAGACCAATGTTATTTATAAAACTGAGAGGTCACTATTTATTCTTTACAAAGGAAAGGCAAAAGTTGGAGCTGCAAAGAGAATGTCACCAAAACATAAGGTAAAGTGGGATGCTTTATTTCTCTCTGGTTTTTTAAATTGGGCATCATGGCATCATAATTATTCCCAAGCTATCTCAGAATATATTCTTATTTCTGCTTTATTTTTTTAAAAAAAACCGGTTTATTCAAGTACCCACACGGGTCCTTACCTTTCAGTTCACTGTTAATCCATTATCTCAGTAGCTGAATCTTGAGAAACTGAAACTTCTTAATTCCATTATCTCAGTAGCTGAATCTTTAAAAACTGAAACTTCTTAATTTGCAATGCATGATCTTTATGAATTTGCATTAAAACGTAATTAAATTGTAGTGAGTATAGTTTTTTATGGCTCTTTTATGGATAATGTCAGGCTATTAAGGTTCCTGAGAGGGTCCATGATAGTAAATCTTTGTCCTGAAAATTTTGGGTTTTATTTTGGCCTGATCATTATTTTTGGTTTTATAACTTTGATTCGCAATTTATTGTGTTGTCAGTTATAAATTGTTTCCCTTGCTTTCGATGTCTCTAGTGTCCTTTCTTGTCTCTGACATGAAAGGCCAAATGGGCCTGTTTGGAATTGGCTATAACAAGTATAATTATGCAAGTTAAGACATCATTTTTAGCACATACCTATGTTGTAAACTAAAAAATCATTATTAAAAGGGCAGACTGGAACCTTACTTTTAATAATACCAAAGCAAGTTAAATACCCTTCATCATCAACCGTCTCAACCTCGTGAGCTGGTGGATGATAAAGGATACAAAAAGTCCCTAGAACTTCAAGCCATCAATTCAAATAGGTGACTGGGGGAAGCACTTATTCGTTTAACATTTAAGATTTTGAAGATGCCACCCCGAGAAATGGCAGATAAGGCATGGTCCCTGTTTGACAGTTCCAATCCAATCGAAATGGCAGTTTCTCGTTCAGGTGATTTGTATTTGGCTATTTGCCCATCAATTCAAAGAAGTTTGCGTTCTAGCAATTTCTACATCCGTTACCGTTATTATTGTCACACGCAAATGAACGGTATTTTAACACTTCTTAAAGGAGAAGATTTCACTAAATCAAAAACTAAATCTTTAAATAGAATGTCTTTAAATGTCATCTTAAGTTTTCTTCCCCTTTTAGCCAATAGGATTAACACCATTCACATAAAAGTCAACTAAATGGATTATTTAGTCAGAACATGACTAGCACCAAATCCTTAGTGAAAGAAGTATAAATATTTAATGGCGAACAGCTCCTTAGGCAAAACTAACCCCGTTTAGAAGATACTACAAGATTAACCGAAAAAAGTCAACCTCCTTTTTTCTGTTCTTTCCATAATTTTTTAAAATAAATTTTTTTTTCCTGTGTGTTTCCACTCAAGGGTTTCGAAGCCCGCCTTCCACCCAATGCCAGTTGTTCTAGCTCAATTTACCAAGAAAGAACTAAAACTACACTGGCAAACAAAAACAAGCTTACATCTAAAAGGGCAACACTTTATTTTTTTTTTTTTTTGTTTTTTCAGGAATTTTGATGGCTAGGGGGAACCAGAGGAATAAATGATCGATCAGACACATACAAGTTTTGGAGCCACCCAATCTAAGGTATATACAGACACATCAGGGCTGAGAAATCAAGAGTGTATCGCATTTCAAAAATGGCACGCACATTAAACAACGGATTCATAACAGACAAGCTACACAGGCTCCTGTTGTGGATTCAGTGTGGATCCTGCCGGTGCTATGGCAAATTGCAGACCCCTACGCTGTCCAGATTGTAATACAAAAGCAACTTGGGTCGCGGCCAATGCCGCTGCCTCCTGCTTCACAATAACATGAAATGTGAAGAAAATCCCAGAACTTACAAGCAATTTACCAGCACGTATTGAAGTTGAGAAACATTAAAGGTGGCCCAAACTAAAAGGTTAAGATAACCATAGTATGTACTAAAATTAATATTTGTCGAGAAATAGATTCATCACAGAGAATTGGTCAGAGTGTAACCGAAACTCACTTGTCTTTGTCGCCTGCGTTGCAAAATACTGATTGCCCAAGCCATGATGTAGCAAGGTAAAAGAAATCCAGCTGCTCTAAGCAAGAAAAGCTGCATGAATTGGTGAGCTAGTTAGGTTGATCCAACAGAGCAGAATACTTGGAATCAGTTCTGCTGCATCATGATTTAAAATGTTAAACCAGAAGAAACTCAAATGACTTACAGAGAAAAAAGTAGATGGGTCATCATCCGCATCAGAATCTGTAACCGAAAGAGCATGCCGCAAGAGTAGTAGAGCCATTAGCTGCACCAAATGGAATAGAATAATATATTGTGCTTAGAACCAAATTCAATAGCCAGCATGCTGACATAGCGAATGAACATAATTAACACGAAGTGTCCAAAACAGTGGTACAAACATAAAAAACTCCAATGAATATGAACCGATAACATCCATTAATGCTTAGTGTCTGGCAACATGCACATATGACTGTTTACTTAGAAAAGAATTCAAGGTTAATGCCTTACAATTAGAGCAGCAGAGCGACAAAAAGCTGCTCCACTGGCATTAGAAGCAGCATACTCATCATATTCAGCTTCCAAGAATTGGCGTTCAGCCTCAGCAATTGACAACAGCCGAGGATCACGCAAGTCCAAAGGTGTGCCAGAGATTGTCCAGCCCCCACTGTTAAAACAGTCAAACATCAGACCTTAAACAAGAGTTCCAAGCAAACATCTCTACGTCACACCAATCTGTGCTTTATACAACTTGCAAAAGAGAATACTCAACACAGAATTAAATAATCAATCAAATGCTACTTCTCATGAAGAAACTTCCGCTTACCCTATGTCAATGGTAGTTTCTTCAGACTGGGGACGAGGTGGAGGAGCAGTATAACCTGGTTGATAAGGCTGGCAAATAGCAAATAGCAAATAGCAAATAGCAAATAGCAAATAGACCCAACAAAAAGTCATCTAGCTAAGCACAACTTTAAATAATTGGAAATATTTGTTCAAGCACAAAGGCAAATCCAGACATAAACCAAAAGGGAGCAATAGAATCAATTCAGAGGTTCCCAAGTTCACTTGAAAGACATTCTATAATCCAAAAGGTGAAAAGGGCATGGAAGCTGAAACATTGCATCTCGATCACTTTGGTTACCCATTCCCCTTGTTTTATTTTTTTTTTCCTTCTAAGATAAGACAAGAACTCTAATGTTCAATTAAGTTTTAAAAATAACCACTAGCATCATACTCTACCATCATCGCAAGATTCCATGAAAAAAATGATTTTGAAATTTAAAAAACAAAATGGTGAAAGGAAACATACCTGGTGACATATCTCACAAATTATATCTCCCTTTTCATTGCACCAATGTTGAACACACTTTCTGTGAGCGAACTGTATAAGCAATTCCAATAATTACTTCATATAAAAAAATAAACTGAACATATACAATAATGAATACAAAATAGAGATGTGAAAACTGAAAGCCAGTATTACTTGCTACTTCACACATGCTTTTATTACATTGCCTTCATATAGATAAAAAAAGCCCATGATGGCTCATTCTTATTTTGCATTCTCAGCATCAAAATGGAGATAGGTATTAATCATTATAATGCATATACCATCTCTTTCAATACAGGGGAACAATTCATTAGGCTTGACAAAAAAAAGCCCTTTTTATAGGCAAAACATTTACAATAGAACCTGTTCTTAAATCAAAGACAAGTATTAAGGTTTTCCCAAATGCCAAATTAATGTCTTAAGCAGGGGCAGGGTCGGTAAGAATGCAAAAGGGAAGAGTTAGCAGGCTAGAATGTTTCATAACGTGGATCAAGATAGCATGTAAAAACACCAAGGGCATATTAACAGAAACTTTTAAACCTTCTATCAGAGCAAATAAACATAGTGGAGCAATAATTATAATCAGTAATATTCTGAGAGGTTAAATGGCAGAAATATACTAAATGGTAATTAGATCGCCTTCGTGACAGTGTACTTTTAAGGAGAATCGCCAGTTTACTTCCTCGGAGAAAAATCTAACAACAGAAATGAGGCATAAAACATAGTGCTTAGTTTTTCCCATGAATTTCAAAATTCAACCTACGTATATAACCAATGGGTTAGCTGAGCTCTGCCCTCTCCCTCTAACATTAATCCATCGTCTACGGCAAAATTTTGGTACACAGTCATACATCATTTCATCAGCAAAACCATTCCATGCATCTCTATCCTCTAATTTAAACATGAAAGACAGATAAAAAAAGCTTGCTTTTCTTTGAAATCACACAATTCAGTAGCATACCCGACTAACGAGAACAAAACTCTGTAAAATACACCAGAAATTCAACGAATCCAGAAAAAAGGATAGGCCGATATACCTTTAGGCTGCCGCTACATGCACAAGGAGTCTCCAAATTCTTAACGTTATCCTCCTCTTGACAAATGCGACACTCAGCCATCTGGATCAGCGGCTCGTCCTCATTACAATCCTCATCACTTTCAGATTTCGCGCCATCATCCACCGACGGGGCAGAACCAGAAGGTCCAGCCGCATCCAGAGGTGGAGCGGGCTCAGACGGGACCTGAGCCGGATGCGAGACCGGGTCATCGGCCGCGGGCCGCACGAGACGGTCAACAAACAAAACCAGATGATCGCTCATTGACTAAAGGAGAGAAGAGTCGAAGTTAAATACAGAATCCTAATTAACCCTAACGCAACAAAATTAAAACCCAAATAGTATCCCAAATGGAAGCCCCTGAAAACGATCAGGGGACAAGGGATCGTGAAATTCCCAGGAAAACTCAGGGAATCCGATGGGAAATCTCACCGGAAAAATGGTAATTATAGACACAATTGCGTGCAGCTAGCGAGGCTTCGATCGCACAAAAAGGGGAGAGACACGAATACAAACACTGCGTGCCTCACCGATTTCGTCGCCGATAATTTTCACTTTCAATTTATCTATTTTTTCGTTCTCTTGCCCTAAAACCCATGAGAAGACAAGACAGAAATATTGGGCTGTTCTTGTAAGAACGCGGCATTGGCTTCATCAACTTTGTTGGCCGATAAGGACATTTTGGTCATTCTACGTGTGATTACCGCGTGGACCGTGGACGACCCGTTACCCTAGTCGGGTTGGTGGCCACATATCGAGACAAATTTCGTAGAATCAGACAGGCACCCTCATTGTTTACGGTTCCCTCTGCCGTCGTGAGGACTCCTTTAGTAGGCGATCTCGTAAGTCCCTTGTAAGTGCTCAAAGAGCCCTGGGGCCAGGCCCTGGCCTTGGTGGGGGACCGGTGCCGAACCCACCTAAACTTTATTGTATCAAAAAAAAAAAGACAGGCACCCTCATTGTTTACGGTTTATTTATTTTTTTAAAAAAATTTTATATTGACTTTGAATTTGAACAAGGTTCAAAAAACCGGACCGGACAACGAACCGGCTAAGACACTGGGTCAAGGGTTAGAGGTCGAACCGGGGTCGAACTGGGGGTTAACCCGGGGGTCATATAAACCTTCACCAGTTAAATCTTGATTTTGAATTAGAATTAGGAAATCTAAGATTCTAAGTTTAAAATTCAAATTAAGATGACAACAAATCCATTTATTTAATATAATATAATATATATTATATTATATTATATTATTATTAAATTACCTTCAGGAATTCTAGGTAATTCAAGCCTTTGAAGCCTGGAAGATTTCGATTGAGGCAGCACAATTCATTATAGGAGCATCATCCACTTATCCATTGGGCCAAGTTTGGAAAGCCCAATAATTGAACCATTAGGTCACTCATATACCCTTAGCAAAAAGAAGACGCTGGACACGCATTGAATTCTTTCATCTCCCAAACTCCATTACGCGGCCGCCAACCATTCATCCATTCATTCGCAGCGCCAATACTTTCTCCATTCATTCACTTCGGCGGCGCACATATTCCATCAATTCCACGCCCAGGGAGAACCACGAAGCAAGGAGGTAGTGGAGATCTCGACGACCAAGGAGACGGTCCCAGATCTGAGTGGAGATCTCGACGACTAAGAAGTCTCCAGGAGTCTCTCGCTCGCTCGACGATCTCTTTTCGTCCGATCCAGATCTGAGTGTACGTCCTCTAAGTGAGTCGTTCTCCTCTAGTCTGTGAGTCTCGTCTTTCAGTTTGTGTTGTGTTGCTCTGTGTTCTGGGTGTTTTTCTTTCTGCTCATGTGCGTCCTATGCGTGAAGTCTCACTGTGTCTCATCTCCCTGCGTCTGTTCTTGCTGATCTGCCAGTTTCCTCTTTCCTGATCTGCCTCTTGTCTATTGTTCGCTTCTCGTCTCTAATTTGCCTATTATTAGCTGACTTTGCTTCATTTCAGTTTTATGAAGAAGAAGGCTGTGATGGAATGAATATGGGAGTGGTCAAGAGTGAGGAAGCAAAAGACGTCGGTGGCGTGGGTCTAGGAATGAAGATGGCTGACGCTGTTGGGTCTGGCGACAAAAAAAAAAACCCGCCCAACTCGATGGGTTGGGCGGGTTAATGTCAACCCAGCCGGGTTGACTCGGTCAACGCCAAGTCAACTCGTTGACTGTGGTCCGGACCGGCCAGTCCGCCGGTTCAGCGGTTCACTGGTCGGACCGGCCGGTCCGAATCGGGTTTTCGAACCATGAATTTGAATGAACTACGAAAATGAAATGCAAACAAGAGGATATTTTGTTAGTTACCCATTTTCTAAAAAAAATCAATTAATTAAAAGCATTCAGAAGTTAAATAATTAATTAAAAAATTTGCATTTGTTATTTTTATTTAACTTAATTTTCTTAATCTATAAACTAATATATAATCTACTGTTAAAATGTAAAAATCCTATGAACATTCAAATGAGATTAGAAAATGTTAAAACTGTGAAAAATAAGGCAACACATGCTAGTTTTGCAGATGTATATTTAACGGTCATGACATTTTTACTCCAGTTTTAAATGCGTATAGATCTTTTTTACACATGGAAAAAGGTAAATTTTACTTGATGTATCTGACAAAAGTTTATGGCATTCTTACATTTAATTAACCATGATCTAATGATATATAGGTAAATGCTTTAAATTAATTTAGGGCTCATTTGAGAGCCCATTTAGAAACCTAAATTTTGTCTAAATACTCATATTTTTTAAAAAAAATCTAGGTTTTGAAAAAACTATTTTCTTGTTAAATCATACACTCTCTCGTAATAAATTTTCTCTTTCTTCTTTTTTATTTTCTCTTTCCTACGTACTTTTGACTTCGAACTCCGTAAAAGCCAATAACTTTTCAAATATAATCATCTTTCAAAACCTAAGTTTTACCTCGGAATCCTAAAAGATATTCTTCCAAAATTTATTCTCCAAAATTTAGATTTTACCTTGAACTTCGTAAAAGCTATTCTTAAACAGACTTCTAAACAAGTTCTTACTTAACTTATTATTCTAAAAAAATCAAGTAACTATTATATCAAGAATAATGATAAGTAGTAAGTTAGGAAGAATAGGATTAGCCAAAAAGCTATATTAGAATACTTGTTCTTGTTTTAAATATAAAATCTAATTGATGATGTGGTATGATCTTTGTATATATAACTTTAATCTATTTTGCCTAACTTATTTTTTGTCATATTACTTTTATTAATTGCGCAGGTTTTCTCCTTTGCTTCTGTTGCACATTTAATTCTCCTCATTAAAAGAGATGTACCCTAGAAAAACTGCAACACAATTCTTTGTAATAATAGGAAAAAATAACTAATTGAACCGATTTTTCAATATAAGTAAATTAGTAGAATTTGAAACTAGTAATTTTTTTGCCAACTTTTACATCAGCATATTTAAGATTTAATTAAAACTGTTATCCTTAGTTAGGTTAACGACCTAATCCATTAAACCAATTTCTTTTCTTTTCTAAAGAAAACATTTTATTTTATTTACAGCTATCTATTAGGATATTAAGCATGAGCGAACATAATTGAATTTAAAAATAAGCAGGTTAGTTTTTCTTAAAGTTTTCGTTTTAATAATTCAAATTAAAAACTCCTATCTTAATAAAAAAATTCTGCTTAGATAATTTAGAAAAATTACAAATTTAAAAGGTAAAATAAATTGATATCTTACATTTAATATTAAATCATATTCATTTATCAATTTTGATATTGAGAATTGAAGAGAGAATTACATTAAAGAAAACTGAACATAAACTTCATCCAAATTCGAAGTGGAAAATTCAATTCAACCTTCAAAAGTAGATGCATCATCGATGGAGGAGGTAAGAGCACCCAGTGTAGGGCACGATCAATACAATGAAGCTTTAGTAACCCAAACCTTAGAATTACATTTTTCTTAAGTAGAGAGAATTGCATTTGAAGGGGAGAATAACCAAATTCCAATTAAAATGAAATCTTTAGGATAAATCAATGTAATTTAGGAGGACTCAATTAAAGGACATCAATTCAAATCATGGATTTTCGAATTGCGAGACATATTGAGAGAGATCAAGAATTCTCACTATTTCTTATATGCATGGACTTAATTCATTTCAGTGGAACTTATGGCAGAACGACTAATATAGTCTTTCACAATAAAGCGATAGATGAAACTGCCATTAAACGACTTAGTAGCATATTAGTATATCACTTCGGTTGGTTAACGAATGCTATACAAGGGTCTACCCCCTATTTTTGTTCTTATCCACACTGCTACTATGGTAGCGGCGGGAATTTTTCTTGTAGTTTGCATTCTTCCTCTTTGTGTTGGGATGGATGACAAAGAAAAGGGAGGGATATGTATAGCCCGGAATGTAATAGAATGTAATAATGATTGCAAAACATTTGTTTAGTATGTTAGCAGAGAGTCAAAATGAAATTTATATTTTGTACGTAAAAAATGAAAAAAAAGAAGTGCAATGAACTTTTTTTTAACTATATTAAAATTTAAAATGAAAGATATAAACGTTTAAATATTAATTTATAAAATGTATAAATACACATGTGTTAATTCATATAAGTTATTATTTGGGTCATACAATTAAATCTATGTAATGAGGGTTATCCAGTTTGCTAACGCCATGATGCATCGCAATCAAAATTACGTTTGATTACTTTATTATACCAACCAAATGTTGTTATTAATAGAATGCAACATGATTAGATATATTCGAACGGAATAAAAGTGATCAAAGGCAAAGTCATGAGTTGATTAGAGTTCACGTTGGCGACTAATAAATTCAAATTAATGGGGTTATGAAGAGTTAGGACGACAATTGTTGAAATGTGAAACACTCTATTCCCTAATGAGAAGGGGAATAGACAAGTTGTTTCCCTCACTCTAATTTCATTCATTCAAGTCTGTTTGGGAAGCCATTCTTCCCAACGGTACACGTAAGCCGAGACAAAACCATATTGAAATATATAAAAACCATCTTGAAATCCGTAAAACCATCTCGAAATTCCCAAAATGCCTCGAAATCTGCAAAATCCATTTTTCCAACGGAGTTCCTAAACGAGTTAGACTTTTGAAAGTTTTGTCTGTAAAAGAAGGCGGAGATATCGATAACAGCACTTTTGTTAAGTTATTGCGTGCTTGAGAACACATTCCTCCCAATGGACACACAATCCAATCTAAGATAAAAAGTATCTTGAAATTTATAAAAAAATCTCAAAATCCGCAAAAAATATATCGAAATCCCTAAAATATCTTAGAATCTTTAAATTCCTTGTTCTCAATGGAATTCTCAAACACACTAGGAAACTTCGTTGGGAAAAAGGAGTTACGGCTTCCGAGGTGATTTCATGGATTTTAAGATGGTTTTGTCATGGCTTATGTACACCGTTATAAAAAATGAGTTCCCATACAAACACTATATATGTTTTGAATAAATAGATTTTCTTTTTCTTTTTCAAATTTACCCATAAGATCTTCACGCTCTCCATTAACAAATCTTCGTCACACATCTCTTGCTAATATGAAGCCCGTTGTATGTGTGTTTTTGCTTTCTGTTTTACGTTTCTCTACTTGCACCTATTTTCTTTGTTGCTTTCAGCTGTTGGGTTTCGCAGCCACCTACAGGCATGTTTGCGAAGTGTTGGAAAATCATATTCACGTTAGTTAAAATAAAACTCATCTTACATACTTACCTTATAAACCGTCAATGTGCATGTTTGGGAATCCC
>JANTPZ010142502.1:0-10550 GCA_025593235.1 Vachellia pachyceras
AAGAGTGGCTTGTGGGATTGTTGGAATGGTAGGCATAGAAGGAAGGTTAGGGATGTTTGTAGGCAAAGGAGGGACATTGTTTGGCTGAGGAATTGTTGTTGGGATTGAAGGCAGAGGTGGTAATCCCGTAGGTTTAGGCAAGTTACTCGGAATCCCCGGCATGTTCGGTAACGTCGGTATCGATGGTTGTGTTGTTTGGAGAAGACGACGAGTTGCAGAACTTGAACTCATCATGCTTGAGAATATGAGAGCCAGAAGAAGGAAAGCTATGAGGATGGAGTTCCCTGCAGAAGAAGCCATGGCTGGATTGTGAGGTTGAATAGTGGAGAAGATAATGCAGAAAGACGAAGATATGCTTTGTGGTTTGTGTTTTGATAAGAATATGAATGAGGTTTATGGTCTTATATAGATAGATGAGAGATAGAGAGTCTGGAGTTAGGGGAACCATAAGAACCATAAAGACGTTTTGAGTTCTTTTGTTAGTTCACCAATTTTCCTATATGGTACGTATTCTCTTGTGGTGTTGATCGGATTGGTAAGACTGGTGGTTCTTATATACATAACTCTGAACTTTCAATAAAGGTGAGATGCAATATATTATAATAGTAGGTAGACGAAAAGGTGAAAATAGCTTCTTATCGTAACAACAAGATTGACAATAACAACAATAATTGACCTTGAATTAATTAAATCTCGTTGAATTGAGTTGGTTTAACCAAATGGGTTCATATGTAGTAACGCATATTTCAGAAGATTAATTTTTATTGCGAATGCTTGGGCAAAAAAACAGGTGTCTTTATAACAAAAGGAATTTTCACGGCTATCCTTTATATTGTTCTTTTGTTCATTTCACCTTTTGAATGCATTGTTGATATACTTTTGGGTTGTCTTATTAAAAATAGTTATATAAATTAATACTTTAGTTTTATTTAAAATAGGGAAAACGACACTAAAAAATCTTTAACATATAGAAAGGACAATTAGGGTGCCCAATAAACCTGATACCATATCAAACCTAGTAGGCCAGTTATGGATATTGAAATGTAACAAAAATACAAGTTTGCCCCTGATGGATTAAGAACTAATTTGTAGTGAGCAAATTTCTTATACTTGATTGGTTATTACCCATACATGAGTTGCAAGTCACTAAATTTAAATTGCAATGGGGAGTTCCAATTTTTTCAAGTTCTAGAGATAATAATATTCATATGAAAAAATTTCTTATATTTGACTGTTGACTCAAGTTGCAATTCGTTAAACTTAAATTGTATGAACATTTCGTTAAGGGAGTCATGAGTTGTTCAAGTTCAATGGGTAGTAATATTTATATGAACAAATTTCTTATATTTGACTAACGATTATTTCTATACTCGAGTTGTAATTCGCTAAATTTAAGTTACAATAAACATTTGATAAGAGAAGTCCCAATTTTTTGGAAGTTCTAGGGGTAATAATATTTATCTAAAAAAAATTTCTATACTTAACCAGTTATTCTCATACTTGAGTTGTAATTCGCTAAACTTAAATTGTAATGAATATTGTGTAAGGGTAGTCCTAATTTTTTTCAAGTTCTAGGGCCATTCTTATCCTTTTCATTAAATTTCAATATCTCTAATTGTTCCATTAGGTCTGATATGATATTGGACACCTTAGTTTGTCCTTTATTAAACATATTGGATACCTTGATTTGTCCTTTATATATTTTAAAAGTTTTTTAGTGTCAATCTCCCTTAAAAATATCTCTATTATAAGTTAATTAAAAAACATTCATTTCATTTTTTTTAATGTCCAATCTCCGTCTTGATGTTATTCTTGTTATATTAGTTGATAGTTAATGAGTTACTTTTGACTAATTCATGTGTCCGAATGGCATCCATGAAGCATACATTAAATGAAACAAATGTCAGAATAAAAAAGTTAAGGACATCAATTAATTATGAGAAATTTATGGGATATGAGATATATAATAAAGGATACTTTAAATATTTTCATTGAATAGAGTATGGATGACGTGACACTCTAAGAGTATGTAAATATTTCTCATGATTTCAACCCCTTTTATTGGTATTTGTGGTTTAGTAGTTGGTTTCTTATAAAAAGGATAATTAATGGAGTGCTAATTAATGAGGGTGTTAGAAGTTCCAGAGCAGAGATCCAGTAACTGCATTATTGTAATAATATATTAATGTTTTTAAGTGATAACATAAATTACAATCAATAACAAGCGGAATACATCAAAATACTAAAACAATACACACCGTTTTAAATTTCACTCTCAAACCAAAAGGAAAAAACACAGACACATCCATTCCAACTCTTTCTAAGAAGCACAAGTGAAGTCCTTAGAAGAATTATACTCCAATAGTTAGTTATTAAAGTTGGAGAGCCTAAAGCATCACAAGGCACCTACCTCAAGGTAACCTTTTCAACATACAGACGTACCAGATAAAGCAACTTAAACAAGTGAAATTACATATTTGTGTGCGCGCTAGCATATGTATTACTGCCGAGCTAGAACCGACCACAACAGATGAAGAAACTAACATTGGATGGAAGCATGTTGTGATATTAATTAGAAGGAGGAGGAGAGAAGAATGGGATGGTGGCAATAGTAGTTGGGATTGTGGGAATAGAAGGAATCTTAGGCATGGAAGGCAGAGGAGGAAGAAAATTATTAGGTTTGGGAAGATTTGGGAGAGTTGTAGGCAAAGGAGGAACGTTAATTTTAGGTTGAGGAATTGTTGTTGGGATCGAAGGCAAAGGTGGTAATAATCCTGTAGGGTTAGGCAAGTTACTTGGAATTCCAGGTATGTTTGGTATCGAAGGTGGTCTTGTTTGGAGAAGATGACGAGCTGCTTCTACACTTGAACTCATCATCATGCATGAGAATGTGAGAGCCGCAAGGAATAAGGCTGTCATTATGGATTTCCCAGAAGAAGAAGCCATGTCTGATCAGTTATGAGCTGATGCAATTAAGCTGAACAAGAAGAAGAAGAAGGGGAAGATATGATTGCTAAATTTGAGCTGTGATGAGATCCAAGGAGGTTTGGTGGTGTTTATATAGATAGAGGTAGGTAGGAGGGGATGTGTAGGCGCTCACCAAGGACGGTAGGCACTGAAATATAAATTGCATATATTAAAATAATTCAAACGGTCCTTTTTTTTATTTTTAAAAAAATTATGTGTATATAATCTAAGATAAATATATTATCTTAATTGTTAACTTTTCAAAGAAAAGTATTATTTAAAAATTATTGGTTAAAAATTTTAAATCTAAAGCTGTGAAACTATATGACCAATGAAACTCATCTGGTGAGTGGTTTGGAGAAACTATGAAAGAGACATTAAAATCTTTTTATGAGTGGTTTGGAGAACTGTAAATGGAAGACTTTGAAATATTTTTAGTTCGCCAAACTCCGTCGTCGACGCCTGAAAGTTCGTCAAGTGACAAGCTGCCAAAATCCACTTTGCATATATAATAATTAATTAGGATCGAATTTAGGACAATTTTGTCATGTTCCCACGTAAAAATAATAATTAGAGTTTATTGTGCAAAGAAGAATTTTCAACAAGTTTTGGAACAAAATGTACTTCTTCCTACAATTACTATTTAAATATAGCTCCTTGAATTTTTTTCTCTGCCCTTCAAAATCTTATTAGATATGGATGACGTTGGAATATGTTTTAATTTAAGAAAAATTTAATGGGTTAACTGATATTTGTTAATTTTGATTAATTAGTTGACCCATAAGACATACCTCTTGACTTTCTGTTGAAATTAGTTTTGTGTAGCTCACCAGTTTCTAAATTTTAAATTTCAAGTCAAGCCTTCTTGACTAATAATGACGTGGTTGATCACCCTCCACTAAACAGACTTTTATTATGCTTAGAAATTAATACCAAACCTTATATTTTGCTAGAAACAATGAGAAAAAGACAGATTGCTTAGTTGTGAGATTTTGGATCATCTGAATGGATAGAATTTAGGACTCTGAGGGGATCTAGTTGCATATGCAGTAGGGAATGTAAGATATTTCATTAGGGGCAATTTAGTATCTTTAATTATATATTTTTTATTTCATCATTTTAAATAATTACAATTTTTATAATTATTCTCAATAAATATATTTCCTCCATATTCTTATTTATGTGATTAATTACAATTATAAGATATACTTCATCCATTTCAAAATATAAATCACTTTTAACCAAATCAAAGAAGAGTACTGATTAACTCATTATATCTACCTTATACTAAAAGAATGTTTCAATTTTACCCTTATTCAAATATGCCTCACTTCTCCTTCTCAATATCAGTGTATACCACCAATAAATAGAAATAAAATTGAATTAAGAAATTGTAATCAATAACTCTTTGATGTATATAATCAATAACTCTATGTACATCTTATTGACCTATGAATTTTTTTTAGAAGACGTCCTATATTTTGGACTAGAGTGAGTATGATTTTTGTTGTTGGGTTGATATAAAGTACTTATCCAATCTACATATAAAACATTATTGAAGAGTTTGTTATCATTCTAAATTTAAGATCACATATCCACTTTGACTCCTTAAATTTTTGTTGTTGGCCAGAATCCTTCATGAATAGCCATCTTCGTGAAAATCAGCCTCTCAATGAAGGCATTAATATTGCAACGATCAATCACATAAGCTTAATAAGGGAGAGCCCCATTACAAAAGACTAGCCTGTTAGAAGGAAGAATCCTTTGAACTTACAAGTTACACCACTGTATAAGGCTTCCCAATATGGGACTTATAACACAACATCCCCATAATTAAGAATATTACGAGGTTCTTATTTAACCTTGGGATTTGTAGATATAGCTCACTCTTAATTAAACATTTTTGTTATACTACAGAGAGAAAAATATAATTTTCCTTTACAACAATTGCATTTTGTGAATTTGCGGTGAATGGGCTTAATTTTAATATCCAGAGATTAATGAGCTAAAAGATAAATGAAGAAATTATAGTGGCGTGGAGGTGGATAAACAGATCTTGCTTCCCTCTTTTGGTTATTTCTTTCCTGTTATTTTTGTTGAGTGATCCATGGAATATTGTGAATGCAAGCACCAATTTTGATTACAGTATTTTCGGTAGAATATTTTGATCCATATACATAAAACAACTCTTTGACCATCATTCCTTTGTTTATTAAGCAACTCTCTTGTATACTATTCACTTTAATAGATCACGTTTTCTAATACTCCGTCCAGTCCTTAATATAATATCCGCATTAAGAAATTGAACTGTAAAATAGATCTTTTATAAAAAACCGCAGGCGGAGAGGCTAAAGGGTTTTAGAAGTTTAGGACCAAATGGATGAAGATTGCATGAACTGCATTACAGTATAATAGTAAGTATGAAATCAAATATTACAATCAATAACAGGAAAGACATAGGAATACTAAACGGAAAGAGAAGAAAATGACATATAGCCACATAAACTCTTCCTAACGTGTAAAAAGTAATTTAATACAATACAAATTTATATATATATATATATAAGCTGGCATGCTGCTGAGCACTATCAATCACAATAACAACACACCATCAGATGAACCAGAAGTAGTGAAGATCGATCCTTTATGATATTAATTAGAAGGAGGAGGAGAGAGGAATGGGATTGAAGGAATAGTATTAGTTGGAATAATGGGAATAGAGGGAAGGTTTGGCAATGGAGGAATTGTGGCCTGTGGCACTGTTGGAATGGTAGGCATAGAAGGAAGAGGAGGAAGAACATTATTGGGTTTTGGCAGATTTGTGGGGAGATTTGTAGGCAAAGGAGGAACATTACTTGGGATTATTGAAGGCAATGGTGGTAATCCTGTAGGTTTAGCTAAGTTACTTGGCATTCCAGGTATATTTGGTAGCGTAGGTTGTGTTGTTTGGAGAAGACGACGAGCTGCTACGCTTGAACTCATCATGTTCGAGAGTGTGAGGGTTACAAGAAAAGTTGTGATAACTAACAGATTCAATTACTGGAGTTACTTGACCACTAATTTAGTTGTAACCATTTTACTAATTGTAAATAATCAGTTAGTTTCGTTGTAACTACTTTACTGATTGTAAATAATTAGTTAGTTTCATTGTAACTATATTTGTTGCTGTCAGCTGTAAGGATGGAACCAGTCTTGTTAGCTTTACTATCCATGCATGTGTATATAAAAGTAGCTCACTGTACATGATTTGATTATTCAATGAGAATTGTCTTCAGAGTCTCAGCTTGATAGTGTAATATGGTATCAGAGCGCTTCTGACGCGTTCTCTCTTCTTTCTCACCTTTCATTCTTTTATCCAACTTTCCTTTCTTATCTTCCATTAACCGCTGTGCATTCCTTAGCATCTTTACTTTTTCCGTTCCTTTACACTACTTTTCTCTTTCATCCCTTTTAACCGTTGGACATTTCTCGGTCTTGTATCACTGGCTCCACCTGCACGATTGCTATCAGCCCACGCTCTGTCTCTTTTGGTTCTGTTTCGAACATAGGTGACCCGTTGCTCCTGCGCTTTCTTCATCAAGCTTTCCTCTGAGTTCACGATATCCATGGCCGCTGAAGGATCCAAGAGCTGCTCGTCCGGTACTCAAGCTAATCCTTGCCAAGATCCTGTCAGTCTATACTTCATGCATCCCAATGAAAATCCTTCACTAGTACTGGTAACACCTTCTTTAACTGGATCAAACTATCACCAATGGGCACGTGCGATGATGATCGCTTTAATGAGTAAGAACAAGCACCAATTTGTTGATGGATCTCTGAAAATTCCTGCTACTGATGATCCTTTATTTCCGGCGTGGCAATGTTGTAACACGATGGTTCTCACTTGGCTCTTTCGTTCGATCTCTCCCTCCATTAGTTAAAGCATTATCTGGCTCAACAAGGTAGTAGACGTCTGGAATGATTTGAAGGAAAGATTCAGTCAGAGTGATGCGTTTCGTGTCGCTGAGTTGCAGGATGAACTTTTCTAGATTCAGCAAGGTGATCTTTCAGTATCTGAGTATTTTACTAAGATTAAAATAATCTGGGATGAACTGCTGAATTTTAGGCCAGTCGCTGACTGCTCATGCTCATCTAAGGAATATTTTCGCCAAGACTACGTTATACGCTTCTTAAAGGGTCTCAATGATCGATTTGCTAACGTATGTTCCCAAATTTTGCTAATGGAGCCTCTACCTTCCATCAATAAGGCATTTTCTCTTGTCGTTCTGCAGGAGAGCGATCTCAAGGGAACCACAGAACCAAGGATCTGTTTCAATCGTGTGGATTCAACTCTTAAGTCAACACATCAGTCTAGGACCAACAATGGCGTCAACAACAAAGTATGCACTTACTGTGGGAAGCCTAGACACACAATTGAAACATGCTACAAGAATCATGGTTATCCCCCTGGACACAGAAATCACAGCAAGGTTTCAGTGAACAACATGGTAACTTCTTCCCCTAATACCTCAGCTGGTATTTTGTCTTCGACACCCTATACTGCTAATCAATCAATAAGTCAAGACCAATACAATCAATTACTTGCTCTATTACAACCTCCACCTGCTGTCAATCACGGATCACCTGCTGCTAACACTCCTGTCCAAAAGGTTGATGCTCATCCTTGTGTCAACCAACTCTCTTCGCTCACTTTATTTCCTAATGCCAAATCACAAGGTATGTGTGCAACTTTAGCCTTTGATTCCTCTAACCATTGGATCATTGATAGTGGAGCCAGTACTCATGTTTGTTATTCCTTAAATATGTTCAAGTCATATACGCGAATAACTCCTATTAAAGTCCATTTACCAAATAATTCTTCCATTATAACCAACATCTTTGGGAATATTCAACTCAATAAGCACATTAGCATCTCTAATGTTCTTTACATACCATAATTCAACTTCAATATCATTTCTGTTTCACAAATGACTAAAGAGCTCTCTTGTTGTATTCTTTTCTTTCCCTCCCATTGCATTGTACAGGACATGAAGACATGGAGAACGATTGGTACAGCTGAACTTTCTCAAGGATTATTCAAGATGCATGGTCACTTACCTATGAAAGCTAGTGTTAATTCTGTCTCAACAACAAAATGTACCTCCCAAGTCCCTTCATTTGATTTGTGGCACTTTCATCTTGGACATCTATCTTCAAATGTCTTGAACACTTTGAAACAACAATTTTCTTTCATTTCCAATAACTATTTTGCTACCTGTGATGTATGCCACTTTGCCAAACAAAGAAAACTTTCATTTCCTATTAGTCAATCTAAATCTACATCTTGTATTCAACTATTGCATGCTAATATTTGGGGACCCTTCCATCTTAGTTCTATACATGGTCATCGTTATTTTTTGACTGTTGTTGATGATTATACACAATACACTTGGGTTTGTCTTTTGAAAAACAAGTTTGAGGTGCGTATCAGTTTACAAAACCTTGTAACTTTTCTGGAAAAACAATTTGACCATGATGTCAAAATCATTAGAACTAATAATGGCGTTGAATTTCAAATGACATCCTTTTATTCTTCCAAAGGTATTCTTCATCAAACATCCTGTGTTGAGACACCAGAACAAAATAGCATTGTAGAAAGAAAGCACCAACACATCTTACATGTGGCTCGTTCATTAATATTTCAATCCCATATGCCATTATCATATTGGAATTATGCTATCTCTCATGCTACTTACATAATTAACAGACTTCCAACTCCTATTTTGAACAATAATTCTCCATTTCAACTTTTGCACCATGCTGCACCAAATTACACACATCTTAAGGTTTTTGGATCATTATGTTTTGCATGTACATCTTCTGTGCATAGAACCAAATTTGATTCTAGATCTCACAAATGTGTATTCCTTGGTTACAAGCAAGGAACTAAAGGCTACATCCTTCTTGACATCAATAGTAATAAGATTTTCATCTCCAGAAACGTTTTGTTCTATGAATCTATCTTCCCTTATTCAGCAATTTCCCCTCATAACCATCCTATTCCCATTCCCAATTCTTTTGACCCAATGATTTTACCAATCTTGATCCTTTCCTCCCTAGTCATACTTCTAACTCTGCACCTATGCCTTCAGTCACTCTTCCAAACACTTCTCTTGATTCCTCCACCTCTGTTTCTCCTTCCACAAATACTTCTCTTGACCCTTCCACTCCTCCTATATCTTCTTCTACCACTACTAATAACCCACCTATCTATAGATCAGACAGACTACACCAACTCCCCTCATATCTAAGTGACTATCACTGTTCTCAACTTATATCAGCACCATCTGCATCCATGTCTGACTGCTGCAAATATCCCCTATCTTCTGTTCTATCATATGGTAAGCTTTCTCCTTCCTATAAACACTTTGTTTGCTCCATTTCCATTCCTCTTAAACCTCGAAATTATCGTGAAGCCAATAAGCATCCTGAGTGGCAGCAGGCAATGCAAGCTGAAATTACAGCTCTAAAGCAAAACAATACATGGACACTGACTGAGCTCCCTGTGGGAAAATCTCCTATTAGCTGTAAATGGGTGTTTAGGACCAAATTTCATGCTGATGGCACTCTGGAAAGATATAAAGCCAGGTTAGTAGCAAAAGGCTACACACAAACTGAGGGGGTGGATTATTTTGATACTTTTTCTCCTGTTGCAAAAATGACTACTGTTCGCATATTACTTGCTGTGGCTACTTCTTCTGGCTGGTTTCTTGAACAATTAGATGTTAATAATGCATTCTTGCATGGTGATCTCCATGAGGAAGTGTATATGTCACTTCCCCTAGGATTTTCCAATCCTAATCCCAATATTGTATGCAAATTGCAGAAATCTCTTTATGGCTTGAAACAAGCTTCACGCCAGTGGTTTTCTAAACTCAGTTCTGCTTTGCTCTCTTCTGGTTATGATCAATCTAAGTCTGATTATTCATTATTTACAAAACAGCATAACACTTCCTTCACTGTCCTTTTAGTGTATGTTGATGATATAATTCTTGCTGGCAATGATTTGGGTGAAATCAATCAGATTAAATCATTCCTTGACACTACATTCAAGATTAAAGATCTTGGTCCCCTCAAATTCTTCCTTGGCCTTGAAGTTGCTCGGTCATCTGCTGGGATATCTTTAAATCAAATTTGCATTGGAAATCCTTCAAGACGCAGGTTACCTGGGTTGCAAACCACTTGCCACTCCCATGTGTCACGGGCTTAGAGTTTTTACCTGATGAAGCACCGTGCGGCCTAGCAAGCTTTACTCGAACTTGGGCTCTTGAACCTGCTAGTAAGCCTACAAGTCTAAGACTTAGCTCGTAAGAACTAAGGAAAGACTTAGAGAGAACTTGAGAGATGGAAGCTTGGGAGAATGCTTGTATATTGCTCACAATTGCTTGATGGTTACAAATGAACCCCTTGGGGGTATTTATAGCCTTCCACCTCCTCAATGGACGGTGGAGATCGATTCGATCCTACGGCTCCTATTCGCCTTCCAGAATTCTCTCCTAAAATATCTAGATATTTACATGTTGAATTCTAACATGTGAAAAATG
>JANTPZ010142504.1:0-17056 GCA_025593235.1 Vachellia pachyceras
CCACTTCTTCAACGCTATCACACATGCACGTTCTGCCGCTCACCGCCATCACCACCATCACCAGCAACACCTTTGCGTTTCCCATCCTCTCTCTCTCTCTTTTTTGGTTCTTCTCGCTCCGACCGTTTTTTTTTTTTTTGTGTGCTTCTGATGCTTTGTTGTTATGATACGGTTTCAACGGCTATCCACGTGGCTTGCGGGGAGACGTGGACCGGTTGAAGCCCTGCCCTCTTGACACGTGTCCCCGAAGCCAAGAAATGTGGCCGCTTTTCACTCACTTCCCCAGTATTAATTCCTGCTCCTCAACCTCAAATATTTTTAGTATCTCCATTAATCATTTTCACTTTTTTTAATCATTACACAATCACATACTCGAAAAATGTATTATTCATGATATCAACGCTAGAGAGCCATCTGCGTTATGTAAATGATAAATGCTCAGATTTCAATTGGTGAATTTGCTCAATGTGCTGAGTGATAAATTTGAGATTGCTTTTATTGAGAAAACAAAGACAAAATACATCTTTTAATAGTTCTTGTAATTTGTTACCGAATCTTAATATAAGAGTAAGTTAACTTTTTCTGTAGAAATAAAATAAACTAATTAACTTATATATTTATTTTTTAATTTATTTAACTTTAGTAATTTTTCCAAAAAAGTAAACCACTAATTTTTATCTTAAGATCGAATGAAGGAGTTATTAACTAGTATAACATATTTATTTCATAATTTTCTTTTATCCATAAAAACTTTGGACGTGATGAATACGCCACTGATTAAAGAAGATTCGTATCATATCATATCAAGTGAAAAAGGAGGAGAATCCAATATATGAGAATCGACATGCATGCATGTCCAACCCTTTTTACTGTTAATTTTTTGCCATCATTAGGTGAGTCTAATTGTTGAAGCTGCTGGTTTGCGCCCCAACATAATGGAATGGCTGTGAGCCTGTGGCTATGAAGGGGGGAAAGCCAGATTAGCTCTGGGGGCAACCCCAAGACCAGATGATCAATGAAGACCTTTTTTTCCGCTAAAAAATTAGCTCCGGCAGCCACCCCAAAAGATTTAATTCGTTTCATCTTATTGCTTTAACAGTGCACCAACCGCCACCACAAATATAGGCATAGCAAGCTACCCCCATCATCTCATCTAAGAGGATCATCAAAATGTTGTTTGTATGTGTTAAAAAAAAAATCAATACGTTGTTTGTTTAAACAATCTAAGCATCATGTAATTCACGAATCACCTTTCTGCTATAGATAGGAATTTTATACGGTAGATCCCTTTTCATGGATAGCATTTGTTCGTAGGTAGGGACATAGTACTCCTTCATTAATTACTAAAGAGTTACAGACAAAGAATAATATTGATATACTAAATAGAACGATTCGACAAGACTTCATCGTAGACAGATACTGGTTTACAAGTAGAGGGAGGAAAGCAGGGTAGCTAGATGACTACATATAATAATCACATGGTAGCGTGCAGTTGGACTCGATCTTGTACAGTTTGTTTGTTTGACGATACTTTGGTTTATGGACTTTATTTAATAATCATCTGTAATATGTTGCATCTTCTTAAGTTGGATTTAGGATCCTTAATTAAGAGCCTGCCAAACACAGAAAAGGATTTTTATCAGTGAGCTAGTCTTAAATACATCCAAAAAGGGTTGAACATAAAAATACTCTGGAAAATCAGATATGCTTGAGAATATAGATGGTATGAATGATAAAAGCTTCAAAAGCTTACTGACATAAACCGCATGCAGGTTCGGTACAGAACCTTCATCAAGACATGAAAAAGGAATAAGCGTTCGTTCTTACTTAACTGCCATCGGATATGGTTTGAAGCAAGTTTCATAGAAGATGTTTAATAAATCATATTTGAATGACAAGAGAAGTTCGATGCCCATGCAGGATAGGATATTGGCCTATCAGCAGAAGAATCTATATGGACCTCATGAAACTGGCATTTCAAGGCTGTCAATTCACACTTTACTGCATTATTCCGTTGACCCCACTACTAGTAGTCCTTTCAAGTACTGCAGGACAAAGGCTTTTCAAAATACAAATGAAATTCGCTAAGGAAAACTCAAACCGCTGTTATGCAAGCTTTGAACTCGTATGAAATGTAAAGGGCATGAAATACTCTTTATAGCGTCTTAGATGGTGATTTATAGCATGTAGAGGAACTGTGGAATGAGCAATAATATACCTGAGGTGTTTGTTTGGAGAGTCTTATGAGTTATTACTGTAGTGGGGGTAGGGGACTTGACCATGCTCTATGCGTTTAACATCTTCTTTGAGGATCTCATAATGCCTTTTGACCTCCTCCACAGATTTTCCCACCTCTCTGGCAACGTTCTGCCACCTATCAGGGGTTTCCCTATCGTATAAAGCCAGGGCTCGTTCAAACAGTTTGTTTTGCCTCGGAGTCCAAGTTGATGATGCCATGTGAAGATAATAAGTTAAGGAGATGTTTGGAGCAATGGAGGAGTGGTGGAGGGTTGTATGGGGAAGAGATGACCAGGCTGGCTCCTTATAAGTAGGAGGGAAAAAGTACTGTTGGTGGGGTTAAGCGGGCCTGTTGGGGGCGATCGAATATATCTTCCAAAAGGATACAAGATAAAGAGATCCGTTTCCCTTAGGGAATCATGCACAAAATATGATTTCAGACAATGGACAGCAAGTGGAAGAGAATCAGGATCAACGGACATGCCTCTCATTCTTAAAATTTAAGATGCTCCTTCATTAATTTTGTCACTAATAAGTTGCAAATATATTCTTACTCATCATCCGTGGGATTAATACCCATATATTATCATATGCTCCCCGTCCAAGTTTGTGTACGTTACAAGTTAGTTACAACCATGTTTGATGTATCGGTATCGCTTGCTGGTGATGAATCTTAATGGCACCAGCAAAGGTACGGTGTTATATGGTATGTCTCTACTACAATACTCTACTAATAATAACTATCTATTTCGGGTAAGAAAGCAACAGTAAGTGGTATAAATATACTCATTGACTTTTGATTCTCCCACTAGCAACTTTGTTTAACCAAAATTCCCGAAGAAATCAGGCAGTGAGCCGGAAATTGTTTGACTTGTTCTGTATTCCATGCACATATAAATGATTAAGGACATCACATATATGTATATATGCATATTCTTTGTGCAGTGTTTGGTTGCTGATGGTAAAAGAAGATTAGATGATGATAGGGGGCTCATTCAATAATCCAGCTGGGTTGGAAAAGATGATAATTGGGTGAGAGAGACAGCTGCAAAAATGGGTGTGGGAGGAATATTTATCGAGTGGTGCCTGTTTGCTGCACGATAATGTCCAAAAACTCCAGAATGGAATCCTTATCGCCTTACGTCCACTTCCAATGACAAAATAAACAAAACAAGGCCCATTGGATTCTTTTACAACAATATGTGATGTGATCTTCCCAAATATTCCCTCTATTCCTCCTCTAAAGATCAAATTGACCCGATTACGTACAATAGCGCACTTCCTCAACCAAAGGTTAAAGTCACTTTAAAAAGATTTACAAAATCAGTCTAAGAACAGATAAATTCTTTAAAGTGTGATCAAGTATAGCACAACGTGTGCTAAAATTCGCCCCAAGATTATATAGTTGCATAAGTATCATTGGCAAAAAGCCAAATGGTGGTGGGTCCTAACTTCCCAAAGAGATCCTAAATGTAAGTTCTTTTTCATACTATAATTTGCACTGGAAGGGGTCTTTAAATTTAAAATGAGTTAATATATATATATATATATATATATGGAATTTGGGCTTTCAACTTGCCCCTCCCCTAACACAAACACAAGGGTGTCATGCCCCCAAGTCGACCGGTTGGTTTAAAGATAACCCAACAACATGTAGAGAAGAGTATCTGAAGTTTGAATATATGGAGTAGTTGGCGGAGATATGAAGTTTGAATATATGCTTGTTACGTGACAAGCACTTTTGTCCCTCCTCCCTTTTAACTAAAGATACTTTTAAAAATTAAACAATCCAACCTTCATTTTTTCCTTTCTTGATCCAAGTCAAGTTAATGAGAGGCTTAACTAAGATAGTAATTGATGCATCCATTTGGGAAAATGGTAACAGGAAAGAACTTGGTTTTGGGAGATGTCAATTCTGGTAAGGATTAATTAAAGGTTATATAATACTTGATTAAAGATAGTGTGTTTACATAAATAAGAATTACAACATTTAGTTTGTCGTGTTTCAAAAAGCAAAACTTTCTTTCTGTACAACCTTTTTCATTTTGTGTATGCACTTCCAATATTTAGATAACGGACACTATCCTCATTAATTTTTTTTTTGTTGCCCTTTCCAATTCCATATTTGGGAGAGGCCATGAATTAGCAGTGTTTTCATGTCATCACATAACAGTAATCTTGTTGACGTATGAATCACATTTGGCTTAATTAAATTAAAGATCTATAGATCTACATAAACATATATAGCTCACGTGTCCCCCAAGGCCAAGCCACTTGACAAATCCGATTTTATGACTGTTTTTCCCTGTTGGGAAACGAATCAGTCACTTCTCTGATGTCTCATGGTTTCTGGCCTTTGAATTGCCCCTCTCATGTCTCTCTACCCCAAATACTTTGAAGTCTGAAGAATTGGATCAAGGCATAAATTTATTCATATAGTTTCATATGTAATGTTGGTTGTTATCTAGGTTAAATTACACCGTTAAATGATAAAATATGTTAAACTATATTAGGTTAATACATCGTCCATGCCATCTTTTTTGGTTAAGGATAATGAAGTAGGTGTGTTCATAGTGTGAGTGGGTGTCATGAAGTCCGGAGTGTATTAGTGAAAAAGAAAGAGATGGGTGAAAGGGAGGGAAAAGATATTTGCAACATATTTACGTGTAAAAAGGATTCATGAAATGAATGGTAGGCTTGTAGCCCCCCGTCTAATGAAATAATAACATTGTAACTTGAAATTTGGAGTGAAGCGAGTGCCGTGTGGTGACTGTCAAGTAGCCATGGCCCGATTTACAAGGAGTGAGAACTGAAGGCGAGTGTGGTTGGATGGAATTATAGAAGAAATGGTGACAGCGTTCGTTCATTCTTCAGATCCCAAATTCAAACTCATGCTTTGGGTCTGGGCCTTACATTCAGATATATAGGGTCCCAACTCTGAAACAGACGCCACAAGCTTTTGGAGCAGATAGACTTATTCCGCCTTGCCATGATGGGATTATACATCCACAAGGGTCAATTCTGGCGAGTGGGATGGGAAGTGATCATATTGCCTTCAGCACTAACACATCTAATTTCAAATCTGGGATTATCAAATTCAAAGAATCAGTGACATACATCATCACAGTAGATTCTATGTTACCAGTGGCTTACACCTGTTACTCAGTCCAAGTTATGATCTCCCTCTCTCTCTTGTCCGCGATATTGGTAGGAATAGTTATTTGAAGAATACAAGAAGAAGAGATGAAGAAGATGAAAATGAAAGTTGTGCACAATGTTTCCAAGGCGTGGGCAACACTTTCCTTTAGGCTTAATTCACCCCAACCTATTCCTATATTATAGGGTGCAAGTTGGGTTAACCGGTGAATTTCCTGCATGATACAATAGAGACCCTTGAGTATGGATTGCACTCCCTACACTCAAGCCAAGACAACAAAGGCTTTTACAAAGTGATAGTTTGTCTTTTTCTAAGTGTGCACTCAAAGAGAAAGGCAATGAGTTTGATATTGTTGTAAGGAAAAGTGTACGTCCAAATGGGGGATGGGGAGAGTATTTATAGAGGATGGAGAGATGTCTTGAAGTGGTGCCTTTTGGAAACAATGTATCTTCAATTAAAAGTCACAATTATACCACTTCAAAAAGTCACAACTATAATGACTTTTCAATAAAAAGTTGCACCTTTATGATATGTAGGGTTACATACTTTAGAATTACAATCCCCTACACACCCTTCAAATAAACTAATTAATTTATAAGGACACAACCTTTTTAAATAATCACATCTCTTCCTTTAAAAATCACATCTTTTTATTTAAAAGTCACATATTTTCATTTTTAAAAAATACTCCAACAATCCCCCACCATTTTTTAAAAATAATCAAAACTTTTATCACTTCGGAAATCTCATGTTGTCAGTAAAGGTATCTCGAGGATTTGAACCTTTACCTAAGTAAGACACGGTTTCACCCATCCGAAATAATGTGGTAGACTGAATTGTTGGCGATATTGGTGGGAATAGTTCTTTGAAGAATACACTACTACAGAGTAAACTTTTTACTACTGAAATTCGCGTCCTTTTTTCAAAAAAGGGAGTAAAAAGTGAAGCCGGTGGCATTTTTGAAATTATAGGAAAACTTTAGGCGCCCTATATACAAAACGGGGCGCCTAAAGGTGGCTTTAGGAGCCCTACGACACCCTATTCACGGAATAGGGCGCTATAGGCGCCCCTTCAGGCCCCCTTAGGCGCCTGAACGGGATCTATCTACATCCGCCATTCCCATTCATCTCATCCTCTCTCTCTCTGAACCCCTTCACCTCATTTCTTTCTTTATCTCTCCCTCTCCACATCCTTCTCTTCTAGTTTGTCCCCTGCTTCACCCTCTTCACTCTCTGCACATCCTGATTCTCCTTCTCCTATTCATTCTCTGGCATGCCTTTTTCCTTCGCAGATCTGGCCTCTTTCCGCTTAGATCTAACTTGTCTGAAATGGCCTCTTTCCGCTCAGATCTAACATCCAGAATTTACCCTGAACCCGATGTGGATGATGTCGACCACTTTGATCGCTTGCCAGATTCTCTGCTGCTCTTGGTCTTCAGCAAGCCGAGCATTGCCAAGGAGGTTCACTACAGGGGCGTCCGCAAGAGGCAGTGGGGCCATTACGCTGCCGAAATACGAGATCCTAGCAAGAAGAGTCGCGTTTGGCTAGGATCGTGAGTTAGCTCGAGCGAGACTAGCACCATGGAGTCGTCATCCAACCGAGACGGCTCGGATCGTGAGATAACTCGCCGTTGCAATGTTGGCGTTGTCGTGGATCGGTTATCGTTTCTTCCGATGCAGCCTCACCACATGGCGTTTGGTTTCGGCGGCGGCGGCGTGGCAGGTTTAGTGCCTTCTGTGCGTCCGATTTTCCTCTTTGAACCGGCTGCAGGTTTAGTGCGTTCTATGCGTGGCAGGTAATTTTTTTCGTTAAATCTAATCCAACGATCAATCTCCCTGTTATGTTAGCGAAGAGCCATAGCAGAGTAATTAGTTATTACATCTTTCATCTTCGATTGCTGCTTTGGTCGATTCCATGCTTCCGGCGGAGGAGCCGAAGGGCGCATCGCCGGCTCAGCCTAACAGATGCGTTACCCAGAACAGCACGGGTATGAGTTCTACTTCAAGGTGGGATTGATCGAATCTGTTGCATCTTTTCTACAATATAGGACTTTCATTTGCCTTATATTGATTTCGGTTGTTTTTCTGGTTAAACCACGAGAATGCTTTGTTCCTTGTGATGAGAGTTTATCTGCTTTATTTTGTCTGTAATTTTTGATATGATGACTGATTGTAAGATCTGGGTACTGCTTATCTTTTTATTTCACTGCCGAGGTTTCTCAATTTGGGGAAACTAAGTGGGGTTTATGGAGTCTTTGGTGATAGGTATAGACACTTTTGGCTGATGGGTTCTGGAGGTGCTTCTGAGTCTTTTGCGTTATCCGCCCGTGGGGCGGGAGCTGATCATCCATTTGTATATAACCTACAGCGCCTCTCCCCATATAGGGCGCCGTAGGCCCTAACTTTCTACTAACCTCACATATACACCCCCCGAAAAAGGACGCCTATTGGGTTAAAAATATCTACCATTGTCATCCTTGCCATCGTCCACATCCTCATCGCTACCATGGTGTCGTCATCGTCCTTGCATCAAAGAGGGAGGCTGTCGGAGTTGTCGGACAAAGAAGTTTAGGTCAGAGGGATATGAGAAAGAACGGATGTATATAGCTGTAAATTGATAAAATGTTGGAGGGTATAATGAGAAAGATATCTCACTTTATGGAACTCGAACCAGTTCCATGGGACAGCCTATGGAGTCCACTTCCACCCAATTTTTTTATTTCCTACGTCAATTCCACTTTTCAAGCTTCAATTCCATCATACCAAACGGAGCAATAGGGCTAATACAATTTTGTTTTTGAATTTTCACTCAATTTTGATTTTGGTTTTCAAGTTTAAATTTGGATGTTTTGATCCTTAATTGGTTCCTAAAGTGTGAAAACAACTTGGAGCATTGTTAACTTCATTGGTGTGGCGTTAAGTATGTTAAATTGCATATATGGCATGTTGATTGGATAGCTTATTTAATGGGATTAATATAACATTTGGTCTTTAAAATTGTACCCAATTTTAATTTTAATCCTTCAATTTTAAAATGTGATTTTGGTTCACCAATTTTCCTCTGTTTGTAATTATTGGCACCTAAAAGTTTAGAAAAGACTTGAAGCTACAGTTGACAGTATTACTTTTGTTAACGTGACACTAACTCTATTAAGTTGCTTATATGTCATGCTGGTAGATGACTTAAAACCATATGCTTCAAAATAAAAACTTTTATTTCTGACAAAATATAATAATAAAACAAAGTAGAAGAATTGCTCCCACGTCACTTTCTTGGCATGACAAGGGACAACGGTTATAAGCGAACAAGCTTGAAACATTAAAACTACAGATTTTAAAGTTAACTGATTAAAATTAAAATTGGGTGAAATTTTAAGAACCAAAAGTGGTAGTAACAAAAAAAAAATCATTTGTAATTTCAACCATAATCTCATTTTACACGTCTTTTAGATTTTAGGAATTTAGAGATTAATATTTATGAAAAATAATTATTTTAAATAAAATATAAAACATTAACACGTTTATCTAAAAGTTTCAATCAAATAATTTTTAAACATACAATTTTGTATTTCCATAATTAATAAGCTACTTTCACCGCCTTTGTCTGTTATTCCTATAGTATTTTTTTTATTGTGATAAGTGTTTCATATATAATAATACTACTTGGAAAAAAAATGGAAACCGTATGCAATACGAAATTGTCAGTGAATCAAACAATTCATGGATTATATACCCCTTATCTTAATGTACGGTTTATTAAACTAATTTAATTAAATTAAAAAATTGGTAAAGTTAGATTATTATGGTAAAAATAACATATTTTTTTTTAAAATACCCTTATCTGTATAATGGTGTTTGTTTGGCAAAAAAAAAAAAAGTACAATGGTGTTTGTTTGGCAAAAAAAAAGTATAATGGTGTTTGACTTCAACTACCGTTAAGAAAAGCTCACCATTCTGGCACCTTTTTGAGCGAGACTATTAATATAAATATAAAAGAAAAAAATGATAAATATAAAAATTATATTTTACAATTAAAATTATGACCAACTCTTGAATTAAATCATATGTTAAAGACATGATAAATTTATTTATATATTACATTTTAATTTTTAATATAAGATTCAATTGATTTTTTTAAAAAAATTAAAAAAACTAAAAAACTTACTTAAATGTAACGTATATTCTGAAATACTGATTTGTATTATTAAATCGCATACTAATTTATAACTTAGATAAATTAATTAAAAAAATTATAATTTGTAAAAAAAGTCAATTTATTTTTTATTAAGGGCGAAATATGTACATACTATATATATTTATGTCATCTAAGATTTATAAAAAAATTTAGTCGGCAGAAAAACTGTATAATAATGACTCATAAATGATAAGATTTATTTTATAGTTTATGGAAAACGTTGGACTTATGATCAAATTATAATATGATCCACCTCATCATACCAAAAGTACAAAGAAACTTTTTTTTTTTTTCAAGGCAGAAAAGTGAAGGAAAAGTGAGTGAAGCGTTGTGTGAACCCATAACATTAAATGGGCTTTAATAGCTTGCAGGATAGTTACGCCTGACACTGCCTTGTGGGCAATGCTACCGTCAATCTCATGTGTGGGGCATCACACGTCTTCCTCTTACTCAACTTTCGTAATATAAAATAATCTTATTCACATATTTAATTTAGTGTATATAAAAATATTTTTCTACCACATTCTCTAAATGGTCCAATATCTATTTTAACTTAATTCTACAAAATCACACCTAGAATTTTTAAACTGCCAACAACAACGGTTAGAGCTTGTTTGTCATCACTTTTTTAAATTTAGGTTTTGACCCAAAACCTAAGTTTTATTCAAGTAAAAAAGTTCTTCTGAAAAGTTATTTTAGTTACAAAATTTCTATTTGAAATCTAGATTTTTTCTTTCATACATTTTTCTTGTTTTCCTACTTTTTCCTCTTTTCTTTTTCATGCTTTTTTCCTTCTTTCCATTTCCTCTTTCCTACTTTTTCATTCATTCTCTTTTTTCTTTACTTTTTCTTTCTTTTCTGTCCTCTTTCCTATTTTTTATTGTTTCTCTTTCATCTTTCCTAACTACTTTTTACCTCGGAATCCGTAAAAGTTAATAACTTTTCAAACATTATAAAGCTATTTTTCAAAATATAATCTCTAAAATATAAGTTTTACCTTAAAATCTGTAAAAACTATTCGAAAATTGAGACCCAAATAAGCCCTTAATCTAGTTGGTAATGTTGTTTCAAGGCCTCATAATCTAATTCAATTAATTTTTTTATATTTAAAGTAACTTTTAAACTGGAGAAATTAATATTAATATAGCTTTTATTGAACTTCATATGGCCTTGTATCTCTAGACTGTACATTTTAGTCAAATTTAAATCTCGGAAGGATGTAGGTATCATTTTTTCAAATACTTTGAAATTTATTATCTATTCTGGACATAACGTCGTGAGAGAATGTATATTTCTATTGGGTCATAATATATTTTATTATAATTAATTAACTTTTTTTTTTGTATTACCCACAACTTAATAGCTGGGTTTAAGTGTGAAGCACATACATGGCTTTCTCGCATTCCAAGAAGTTTAAATTTATTAGCCCTTTTGATACCTGCATGCAAGGACACACGTGCACATAAGTAACGTAATCTTGGTTTCACTGACCCGTTTAAGAAGGTAATAGATAATGGCCTGTTTGATAACTATGAACTTATTTTCATAAGTATGTTTAACAGTATTTTTTCGTAAAACGAGATAATCTCCTCCACATATTTGCCTCGGCTTATGTGAATAAGCATTTATAAGTGGCTTATGACAATTTGTCAAACGGGCCCATTACTTTTACGTAAATTAAGAAAAATATGTGAAGGAGATTATGTGCGTATTTAGAAATCCGTTAGGAAAGTGATTTTATGAATTCCGATGTAAGTATGTGAGAGGAGTTTTGTTTCGACTTACTTGAAACGTAGTTTGAACTTGCAAACCAAAATCTCATTTTACAGAAAAATATTATTGAATGCATGTTTATACTTTGCAAACGCTGAGTGGGATGGGCGCACTGACTTGATAAAAGAAGTAGCTTTTGGCTTGTGCTAATCTTTTCTTGTTTTTTTGTAACCATTAATTCAGCATAAACAACAAAATTATAATAATTAAAATCCTGAGTAATTTTTGTTGTTCCATACAATCGTAATTAACGATGGATGGAGTACGGTTGAATTCCCAGAGGCCAAAAGATACCAAAAAAAATAAAAGAAAAGAAAAGACCAAAATTATAAAATTTAGGAATTTTTGTTTGGGCATGAATATTTAAAGAAGGTCTGTCACATCGTTTTCTCTTAAATAAAAACCCAGGAACTTTACTACCCCACAAAAGTTGAAAATGCTTTGAATGGCCCAATAAACCGTGTCAACTAACATTCCCCACAATTAAATCAGGTGTACAAAGTGATTTGATAAGAAAATATCTTTTTTAAAATTTAGGTTTCAAATCGAGATTTTATATCTAAAATAGTTTTTCTGAAAAATATGAGTACTTAGACAAAATCTAGATTTTGAAACCAAATATAGGTTCTAGAAATGGAAGCTAAACAAGCTCTAAATTAGGCCTCTTTCCAGTATCATGTGCTTGTTTGAAAAATCTTATTTATTTCCTAAAAGCACGTTCAACATCGTTTTTCCGTAAAACGAGATAATCATGTGAAAGACTTTTACATAAACTAAGGTAAATATGTGAAAGAGATTATCTCGTTTTGGGAAAAAACACTGTTGAACATGCTTTTAACTTTTAGAAACGCTCCACCAAACAAGCCAATATCTCATCTAGTTATTTGTTCACTCTGTATATAACTTGTGTTTCTCACACCCTTTCAGGCAACTGATATATTATTATGAAACTATATATCTCATCTAGTTAATTACGGCACCTTCCATTCATTCATTCGTTCTTTCGTTTCACTTGCTCTCTTCATAGTTCCATTAAAACAAGAACGACAGATTTAATTTGCATAGGTGTATCTGCACTTGTTGCAGAGTAAACTTGTTTTTTTTTGGCCAAAGCAGAGTAAACTTGTTGCACAATATAATTTGGCATGCATGCATAGCAAAGTTGACAAATTGCATTACACATATTTATACCATAATAAAATTTAAATTTTATAAGGGTAAAATGGTGATCTCCCCTCCCATCCTTGTAGGCCAAACAAGGTATCATTAAAACACCTCTTATCCTCTTCATTAGTGGAGCTAAACACAGCAAGTCACTTTTTTTTTTAATGCAACTACCAGCAATTCACTCTTACAAAGTAAAATCAAAATTCACCATTGCCTTTCCCCCCACCATTTTCTCGATTAAAAGCTGAAAAAAGAATGAGCACTTGATTGGTTGCTCCTTCCACCATTAAAAGTCAAGTTAGTGTTTGATTAATTGTATGGCTAATGGATTTAGTACCTGTTTGGGAAGCCATTTTCTCAAACGGTACACGTAAACCGAGACAAAACCATCTCGAAATCTATAAAAACCATTTCGAAATTCATAAAAACCATCTTGAAATCCGTAAAACCATCTTGAAATTCCCAAAATGCCTCAAAATCTGCAAAATCCATTTTTCTAACAGAGTTCCCAAACAACCACTTAGGCAACGAAATAGTACACACATCATGATGGAATTGAAGCTGTTTAACGTTGACGCTGAAAAAGTCACCAAATATTTATAAATTATCCACCATAAACATATTACACATTAATTAAATAAAGTTTACAGGGACACCTTTTTTTTTAAAATTATTTTTGTTTTTTTGGGGCCAATAAGGGACAAGGCTGAAGGTTGTTTCTTGTGTCCTTATCCTTTTTTTTTTTGCTTACGGTCATGTTTTATTTTCACGTATTACTGTGATTACTTTTCTCTATTTCTGCCTTTTTGAGTCTTGACTTCATACCCGCCGATTTACGGAACTGCCCCTTTCGTTCAACATAGTCTGCGAGTTGAAACATCAGCTGCTGCAGTCAACAACCACAACTCCACAAGCGAACATCCTCTCACTCTTACAGCCACCTCAAGCACCGATTCATCCAATCATGGATCCCACAGAGCATTCCTTGTTCCTTGGAATCGACGGTGTCCAATGATCACAGTCTTCACAGGCAAGTTACTCTAAAATGATGACTGCTCAGTACACTCTAGCTGCTTTGTCTATATTCACTTATACAGAAGCTACCGGGATGGCTAAGGTCTTTCTTCTCTCTTTCGTCACCCCTCTCCCGACCCTTCCTATAGTCATCGAATCACCAATATTGACGGGTCTTTTTCTTATTTTTTTCCCTTTCTTCCCTGAAACTCATGTATGATTACTATAGTATAGGCCAAGACTTTTGCTTTGAGAACAAACTGCATTTTGTGTGTGTGGCTTTGCTTTGCTTTCACTGAAAAAATCTTCGACCTGTTAGTGGGTAATTATATATAGTCATGTCTTCTTAGAGGCTCTGAGGCTAATCATAGTTTTTTTTTGTGTACCGCGTACTCCTTTTCTTCTTCCATCACGTTAGGCTTCTGGTTTTCTGTATCCCTCTGTACTTTTTCATTCTCTGGCACTGAGTATTCATGTGGTGTAGGGTATAGAAGTTTCGATTATGAACCCTGGTATTTGGTCCTTTTCCTCATCCAAGATTGTCTTGATCCGTCGCTTCCTCTTCGATTTGCTAATTTACGGGAAAGCTTCGCGGGGGACGCTGTGAAGCTCCAAATTCTGTCCGCAACTGCTCAAACCGGCTGCTGCTTGGACATATTCACGCTCTCTGGTGGTTAGGCAGCAGTATTATTAGTTGAACGGAGAAGAGGACGCTTGATTCTGCTGTAATTATTCTCGCCTTAAGCCGAGGTATTTGCTTCTAATCATCTTTCTGTTCACTGCATACATGTTAATTATGTATTCTTTTGTTAGCTATTGTTTAATTAATATGCTTAGTTTAAAGATTAACGTTCTCCATTGTTATGTTAGGGTTCAACTTCGATGTATGATTAAACCGTCCATGTATGCCTGTTATACCGATTTTCTTTCATTTCTTAGAAACCATTATTTTGTTGCTTTTCTGCTCTAGCAATCTGGCTTTCGTTCGACTATTGCAGAAACAGAGCAATGAAATAACAGTTTCTCATATTTGCAGCTTATTGAGGAAATATTTGGCAAATACGTATTTGATAAATGCAATTCTGACATCGAGGTCCCCTGAGGGCTTCTGGTGGTCTGTGGCTAGGGGATAGTTTTCAAATCTTGTGAAATAGAGTCCAGTCTAGATCTTGCATGGCATATTTATGCTTACTTTTGTGTTGGTATGTTATGAGATGAATCCTTCTTAATAAGCTTCATAACGTTATTGCATATAGCTCTGCATCTAGCAGATTGGGCTACCCATTTTCTTTCAAGTTACTGATATGCATTTTCTTAATGCAAGTGGATTAAGTAAAACTATGTTCTCTTGTCTTCTAACTTACAGCTTTTGGACACTTCCTGAATGAGAACTGATCGTGGTGAAGTAGTGGAGACAATACCAAATATCCGCTCCTTTAAGGTACATACAAATAATGGAATCCCACAATTTTTGTTTTAGGATTTTAGTTGACTGTATATACGGCACCAAAATATTACAGGGCATAAATTACTTGCACATCGAATCTGATCTGCTACCCTTATGGTGCAAATAGCTAATAGAAAAGGGAAAGAAAAATGAAATAGATGGACCTGATTATTGATCCGATGAAGTATGGAATTTTATGTAGAAGTTTACCATAGGGGAATTGTTCCAGCATGTCATGATGATTAATACTCACCATTTTCAGTTAAAATTGCAATTGAACAATGTGGTACTTGTTTTCATTTTGATTTGATCGTCTTTTAATATTCTTCAAACTAGTTTGGCATATTAAAATCAAACATTCAGTTGATTGCGCTCCATGACAGGTCCATTGTAAAATGTGCACAGAGCTAATGAAATTAGTTGACAGAATCACTAGGATATTCCCAGATATTGAGGCAGCACGTCCTCGATGCTCATCAGGAATACAATCTCTGTGCCTGCTGAGCAATGCAGTTGATAAAGCCAACCTTCTTCTGCAACATTGCTGCGAGTCTAGCAAACTCTACCTGGTATGTAGGTTGTTTATTTTTCAAGTTATTTTGTTCGTGTAGTTACTGTAATCCAGAATAATAAAACCTAATGCATCTAAGAAAAATTGGGAAATCAGTGGATCATTCTAGCTGATTGCATGATTATTTAATTGTGTTTAATATTACTCTCAGGCGTTGACAGGAGATACGATACTCTCAAGATTCCAAAAGGCAAGAAAATCATTGGAGCAAAGCTTAGGCCAAGTTCAGAGCATCGTTCCAGTTATGTTGGCTGCAGAGGTTTGTCCAATTACCTTGCCTATTTATTTTCGTTTGTCTGCAAAGTTCTTTCTTAAACTGCTCTGAACTAGCTGTTTCTCATTAATCAGTTGGCTTCTCATCGCTGATTGACCCACTTAACTGGACTACTGGAATGTGTACAAATTTTGATGTAGTAGTCAACAAATAAACTGCATTATGTTGAAGAATTTTTGTCTTCTAATTTTAGATATCAACACATTATCAAATCCTTTAGATAGATTTACTATTATGGATCTGAGTTGATACAATAACTGGTCTCCTACAATTCTCTTTATTCTGATCTGTGTTAGGATACAACTTGGAATCTTATTTAACGCTCTAATAGTCCTTGTTTCTTCTCTGCAGATTTCTCAAATAATTGATAATCTTGGATGCATGACTATTGTATTAGATTCAGCTGAAGAAAATGCTGGGAGGATTTTAAAGGAATTACTTCAGCAAGTTGCTTCAACCTCAGACTCTATTGAAAATTCTGAAATTAAAGCTCTTCAGTTTGCTTCTGCAAGACTTAATATCACATCCCCAAAGGCCATCTTAATAGAGAAACGATCTATTAAGAAGTTGCTAGATAAAGTTGGACCAAATAATCAGACAAAAAAGATGATCTTGAGGTATCTCTGGTATCTATTGAAGAAGTACAGTGACTATATCCCAGGAGAACAGATGGAAATGGTCTATCCGTATAGTGAAGGACCAATTGTACCTGAGAACTTTGGTCATCATTCTCGATGTATCCACCATGTTGAACCAGAAAGATGCTTTACTTATAATCAGTTTGAAACTCACAAAAGTGAGATGGGTCGAGTAGAACCGCCAGAGGAATACAAATGCCCAATATCTTCCAGATTAATGTATGATCCTGTTGTTATTGCTTCTGGAGCAACATATGGAAGAATGTGGATACAAAAGTGGTTTGACGAGGGCAATGATACATGTCCAAAAACCGGGAAGAAACTATCCCATATGTCATTGACTCCAAACACCGTTATGAAGGATTTAATATCCAAGTGGTGTAGAAACAATGGAGTTACACTTGCTGAACCACAACAGCAACCCAAAGAATTTCACTCATGGGAGGTTTCTTCGACTTCCATTAGGAGCTTTGGCAGTTCTATGAATGATCTGTACTTTCCTGTAGATCTTAGCACCATGTCACTTGGATCATTAGATTATAGTCAAGGTTCTGATTCCTCACATTCTAGGAACACTAATGAC
>JANTPZ010142506.1:0-21183 GCA_025593235.1 Vachellia pachyceras
AGCTTTCCCTTTTAATTAACAAAGGGTATCAATGTCTTTTCACATCAAAAATTAATTCCCCCTTGGTCCCTTGGGACTGCTATTTAAATATTACAAAGTTTGGGACCATTTGTTAATTTTCTTCATTAGGTGGGACCAATCAATAAATCTCCCTTATTTTTATAGGAGGATGGAAACATGTTATCAATATATATATATAATGTAAAAACTTAATACATCACGTTATTCAAAAGTCATGAAGATTGCATAACCTATAAGGACTTTATAAATTTCATATTATTTAATGTGCTTCTTTCTTCACATATGACTTTCTCGTTGTTTAATCATTCTGGATAAAATTATAGTGGACAATAAATTAGCAAAATGGCGTGGCAATGGAATGGGTTTGCAAAGAGGTCATGCATGCTTTGAGATGCTTTTTTTTTTACAATAATAAATATATACATATAATTGTATTTTATTTTATTTTTAGTATCAAGACACCTGCTTCTTCTTCTTCTTTTTTTAAAAAAATATGATGCAAATTGATAATAACTGAATTAATGCTCCATTTTCATTATTCAAAGAGGATAGGCTTAGAAGGAGCAAGTCAATCTCTGCTTAATTATCATATCCGCTGGTTTACATTATTGACTGGCATATGGAACTGATTATTATTAGTTGTTTTTTTTTCAATTTATGGAAAAATAGCAGTAAAAAAGAAAACTTGAGTCATGGGATTCTAGTTTCCCTTAAAAAAAACACCATGATCACTCTAATAATTGCAAAATGTGAGCCTTTTAACTTTAGTGAATGTGAAGTGACTCATACTTTGCCAAAGAGGGAAAAAATGCACCTTGACTTGACCGCACACAGAGAGCTTCAAAGATATTTGAGAATCCGTTGGGGAAATGATTTTACCGATTCAGATGTAAACATATGAGAGGAGTTTTATCTCGGTTTATGTGTAATGTGGTTGAGAAGTGGTTCCCTAGAACTCCCTGGAAAATGTTCATAACTATAACACATCTGAAAAAGTTTGGATCCTCCCCCCCCCCTCCTCTCACACACATAAAAGAAAAGCAGATAAGGAGGGGGGAAAGGGGAAGGGGACAATAAAGTGCAAAGTGCAAACATCAACTGGTAAAGAATTGGTCACATGATTTATGCATCCCCAGCTGTATAAGATATGTATTAAAGATGTGTGATTAATAAGTAAAAGGTGGTCGTTAAAGAAAGAAAAAGAACAGAGGTTAAAAAAAACAGAGAGAGTCAAATTGTCAAGTCTGAGCAGAATATTCCAAATCAGAAAAGACTTGAACAATAAAACATGGTATATACTATATTGTAATCTTTGAGTGAAACATAACGAACACATAAAAACAAAGCTACTCTCTTAAACAAGGAAGATCACTTCACTGTTCGTGGAAAAAAATGAAAAAAAAAAATAAGCAATGATGAATAAACCTTTTGTTCTTTTTATAAGGGTTTATTATTATTTTTTTAAAAAAATTATGCTTCTTGTACAAAGAGAAAGATGTAGATCAGATGGATCCAGTGAGTTTCTTTGGAGCACTCAGAAACTTGTGGGTCAAGCTAAAATGAAGAATCTAATCAAAAGACGACCACTTCTTGAATTTAACTTCACTCGAAAGCCCAATTATTAATTAACGATTGCCAATAAAAGAAACAATAGAAGAAGCATGCGGCAACAGATTTAGGGATTTCAGATGATGATGAAACTTACCAGCATGCTTGACTTGGAAGTCACTGCTGATCTTGGTGGAAAAACTAATACTAACTCACAAATCACAAGTGCAATGTTTTGGGCTGCTCAAGAAGCTTAAACATACCTGCAAATTATATTATTAATGATAGGAAAGTAGAAATTTTAAATACAATTCTTCACATGCTCTCTCTCTCTTCTTTTATTTATATAGCTATGTTGGGTTTAATTATAAGCAACTCTCTCATAGGCGTTTTCCGCGTTCACATAGGTTTGAAACAGCTAAAATCTATTCTATTAGGATGAACACTCTTTGGTGTCTTTACATGTTCTTTATTACCACCATATTTCTATTTTTTTTTATAAAAAAAACATGAGCAATGTAACAAATACTAAAATGTAAACTAGAGTAGATTTATGAAGAGATGGAGAAACTGAATGCTTTATGCTTTATATACATATAAAAGAATACAGATTCCAAAACTTATACACGCACATGGCATAAATAAACTCTGCTTTTACAAAGCAGAACCATGGCCAAGGAGGTAGCAAGCAAAGGGGAAGGAGTGGGTTGGAAGAAGAAATGGCGAATTGATGTGAAACAGCTTGGCCAGGTTTCCTAATCATACACTCCACTATGCCATTCCTTGAAGATACATTTCATGATGAATATTCTCCACCCTGTTGCCTCCATATCCACGAGTTCTCTTCTTATCATCCTGATCATTCAACCAAGTTTTAAGACAATATTAATATTACTATCAAATGAAAACCAGTTCCATTCCAGAGAATCATCAACTAAAGCCTATAGAAAGAAGCACGGATATGTCAATGACAGTATTAATGTAAGACCCACTTTAATGAAGAAATTAAACTACAAAGTGGGTCTTTTATTGTTTTGAATATTGAAAATACAATGGTTAAGGTCCAAAACGTAAGCTGAACTGATAGATTTTAATTGAGAGGAGGATTTTTGCATGCCCATTCCTAAGAAGAGTATGAATGCCTGAAGATGAAGCATCGGTTCTTGTTTCGATTGAGTGGCCAATTGCTGACCATAAGTTCCTTTTGGAATGAGTTTGTAGTCTATATATCATCATTTAAAGGGATAAAGAGTATATTTTGGTTTGTGGCCTTTGGGCAATCATCAGGGCTATTATATCTTAGGCTCTTCTGAGTTCTCATAAAATAACGCACTATGCATTTAAAAGAGAACATATAAAAGAATCTGAGCTATGCGGGAGACTTATTTCCTCTGTTTACCAACTCCTTTTATACTATCATGGATTATACAGAACATAAAATTGATACACATTTGTATCCCACAGGTTAACACCAGTGTTTCCGTATGCATCTTTCAGTTGTTAGACATTTTTTTATGATTGGGTAAGCACATGTCATGAACATTTTTCCGCGTTTGCATATCAGCATTTCTCTGGTGTGCAATCTGAACATCTTTTTAGGCCTCAGATTTAAATATTTATCATATAGCCTAACTGATATTAGAGACTTAATTAGGTTTCACTTTTATCTGTACAATAGGGTGAGCCATTGATCAAGTCATGAAGAAAAATATTCAGTTCAAACCGAATATATTCAATGATGGAAGTATAAGCATAATATTTCAATTTGTTGTGTGTTGATTTATGGCTGGGTATTGGTGTCAAAAGATTAGTGAACATTGGAGATTTAAATTTTGGTTTAAATTAAGAAGGAAAAAAGCTACTTCTTAAACCATCCAGAAGCAACTTGCCCCCCTTCTTAAGAAGATGGGCCAGACTACTTCAACTTATCTGTTTTCAAACAAAAGAGTGGTTTCATTACGATACCAATGTAAAGGCACAAATCTGCAGGAATACTTGAAGGGATCTGATTTACTAAGCCTAACCTCAAGAACATAGATGAATATTCAACAGTAAAATTGCTCTAAAAGTTTAATGGCAGCTCTACTGTAAAATCTGTATAGAATATACAAACAAAAGGGATGACAGAGACAAAATCTTGCTGGAACTAGGACAAAATATATTGCCCTTACCAAACTACTAAGTCAAAATCACGATCGATGTCTCCAGTTCCATCATCTGAAAAACTAGAAATTTGGTTGGCAAAAGTGGAATTCAGATCAATATTTGGCTTCATTATGCCAAGTGACAATAGATAAATGGCAATATCTTATGGTATACATATAGATCTCTAAGGGCTAAAATTAACAAAGTGTACCTAATTCATCATCACTGCCTCCCATATCTCCCAGAAGAAATACATCCAAATCTTGCTCAGTTGAAGCCAATCCAACATTTGGTGACTCTGTTGCTTGTTGATCCTTTTCTTGTTCATACGATTTGAGTTTAGCATCCTCCACACAATGCTTCTTGCTAAGGAAATTACGGAACAGGGCAGTTGAAGACAGGTAAAAAATCAGTACATACATCTATAAAATGTGAGAGTGCAGTAGAAGAGAACAAGTACATAAAAACAAATCAAATGATATCCGTTAAGAACCAATTGTAAGTGATATTCACCAAAAACAGAAGGCAGATGAAAGATATCTTTTGAAGTTTCACTTCAGAAATAACAATAACTCCTTCCGGGATTACACAATACGAAGTAAATAATTCTGTATCAAAACGGTCCAGTTCAGAAGCACAGTCTCAATTCAAACAATAAAAACAAAATATACTCAAGCTACAAGACAAATTACTTACGGTTTAATATGATTGTGCACAAGTATAAAATTTACTTTCCAGAATTTCCTCTCTTTCATGACACGGGGACAAAGCTCATATCTTCATGACACGGGAGAAAGTATTAATTCACAAATATAGAAATTGATATTGACCAAAAATTAATACTGAGGCATGGACCAACGAAATCTAGGCGACAATCTGAAATATCATATTAAAACTTCATCTAAATAAGACAAACAATAATCAGTGGCTGTCTTGTCTTTCTTCGCCCCTCCCCAGACTTGCTCCATCAGCAAACTTGAGAGTTTATTATACCAAACACCTCATAAATTCAGTGATGCTAACTTACATTAAAGAGAGTGGATGCAGTGAATCTACATAGCTATAGCATAGATGCACTCCACCATTCAAAGGCAATGTCTTGCATAACTAACATTTTTTTTGTTCCAGTTTCAGTGAATGACTCAGTGATAGTGATTAGTAATAGTGGTTCACGGCTTCTTTGGAGGTTTGGGATAAGAACAAGTAACACTGCCTTGACACTAGAGAGAACACGAGTGGCGTGTTTCTCTTGCCACTCGATAAGATCGTGGGACACATTTGAAACTGCAGGAACATCAGCCATCTGAACATCATCTGCAAATCGGAACCCTTATTCACATAAGTTCCTCATACGATGAGCCAAGTTAATTTAGTTACGTGTTTCCTCCACATTGTTTGAAATCGACCTACATTACTCGTAAAAGTTAACTAATTACCTTTGAGAGGGAAATCTCGAAATGTGGTCAGAGTGATGCCCTGAACGAACTCTCTCAACTCGTCGGTGACGCCAAACTTTCTGAGCTCCTTCTTATCTGTGTCAAAGCCGACATTGGGTTCGAGGAGCGCAATACGGCCTGGATCGGGGAAGGTTTTGATTCCGTCGGCTCGCTTGGTGGCTTCGAGTCTGAGCTGGTCGGCTCGCTTGGAGTCTTCAGCCGCGGTTTCCTTGGAAAGTTTGGTAGCCTCCGCTACAACCTCGGAAAATGTCGTAGCGCCCAATGACAGGTCTTGGGATCTCTTCGCTGCCTCCTTTGTGTTCTCATGAGTGCGCTAGGCTCTTTCCTCCTCAAAGCTCCGAGATTTGCTCCACAACTCCATGTTTTCATCTTCTTTCTTCTTCTCCGTCGTCGTCAATCAGAACCAGGAAGGTACGGATCATGATCCAATTGGGCAACGGATCACAGAGCATTCCGCGCCACGTCCCGCGCTTGCGAAACCATCAACACTTACCCAATTTTGTTTCCCTGCATATTTTTTGGGTCCATTAATTTCTAAATCCTTTTCAACCATTAGAAGGTTTAGTGCCAAAAAAACTGACCATTATGTTTAAAGTGATAACATTATCGTACCATATATTTTTATATATAATGCATGCACAAGTTTTCTCATCCATTATCCTGTGATACTTCTTTCTTCTTCCTTCTTCCTTGGGACTTCAGGCAGTACGTATGGTCCTTTGTTACTTCTTGAGTCTTGCCTCAGTTCCGTAGTGTCCTGTGGAAGCAAACAGATCAGTTGATGCGCCTGGAATTTTTTTAGGATCTGTCAACTTCTATAACGTGAGACATGTTATGATATACAGAAAAGTGCATTTAATTGCAGTTGTGTAAGCCTATATGCGTCAAGCATTTAATGGGGGGGGGTGAAAGCTTGTCTGCAAACAATGAATGATCGTCCACTGTTACTCAAGAAATCTGGGTCACTTGTTTGTCCCTCTCTGTCTCTCCAGGGCAAGATCAAGTTTTTAATGATTATATGAGCGTGAGGGCACAGACAGCGTATAACATATTCAGTCTCCAGACACAACCATAAGACAAGTAGACTACTGCAAAGAGAATAAAAGTTTCCGAACATTTGATCGTCGAAATATCACAAGAGATTCAGTGTGTGGTTCATCTATTAGATTATAACAGAAACAGTACGGGACAGATAATGGAGGGCAGGGGGCAAAAACAGAGCCGGGAGAGTTACGTTTAACCAAAATGGAAAAGTGATAATCAAATGAAGTCCAACCCGATAACCAACATATATCGTTTCGCACGTACTCTGTCTGACTGACTACACAGGACACACACGATGTGGTTATCTTCTTGGTCGGCGACGAGACATGTTTGTTCAATTTCCAGACAAGGCGCGCATCCATCGTTAGATATTTAAATTCTGTGTCTTGAAAAAAAAATTGAACTGCTTGCATGCATACGGCCAGAGTCCAGAGAAGTTGATCAAAACAGGTTAGATTTTATTTTGGTGTTACAAAACGATGAAAAAGTTTTAATTAATACCTATAAAGCCTCTGTTTTGGCTATGAATACGTGTTTTTCATTTTTCTCTACAAAATTAAAATACACAATACTAGCAATGATCCTTAAAAATATGAGTATCTGTTGATTTTTTTTGGGAGAATTAGTAGTAATTAATATTATTGCCTACATTGATTATTTTTATCTGGAAAGTAATGGTTATTTTGTTTGTAAGATTATGTCATCATCATTTAAACTTAAAGATAGAATTTCTAAACCCGAAGAATACTGTCAAAACTTGGGCCCGTTTGGTTTGATGGAATTGGTCCCTATGGAAATGGAAATGGAATTGATTTCCATCTCCATGTCTGATTGGTTTGATGGAATTGCTCATGGAATTGATTTCCATATGGAAATCAATTCCATGAACAGTGCAGTTTTGGCTTCCATCACCCATCCCATGGAATTACCCAAAATTCCATGGAATTCCAGTGTTGCCCCTCCCTCGTCGACCTGACCATAGCCATCGCAGCGATCTCCAGCAGCGACCTCCATCGGCGAGACCAGGACGGCGAGACCCACAACTGCGACCACCCCAGCAGCAGCAGTGACGACGGTGGCGAAGGAGAACAGCGACCCACCACGACTGCATGAACTCCTGCAACTGCGACCACGATGGCTTCATCTTTGATCACGGCAGCTTCATCTTCGACCATGATGAAGGCGGCGACCTCCAGCGACGAGGAAGACGACCTCAAGCGACGTAGATGAAGACGGAGACTCAGCGGAGATTCGACGAAGACGAAGATCGAATTTTTTGATTTTTTTTTATTTTCAAATATAAAAGGGCATATTAATCTTTTTGTATAAAAAATAGATTCCATTTTCATGACATACCAAACGCACTTATAAAACTCATTTCCATTTCCATATCCACCTCCATCTCCATATCCATATCCATTTCCATATCTATCAAAATCAATTCCACTGTACCAAATGGGGTATTAGTCTCATCGATCAATCTGACCACAGTAATAAGTAGGTGTTTATCTTGTCCAAGAACCTGATCGATTTTTAAATAGGGGCAGGGTTTGCACAGCCTAAGGTTAGCACAACTTGACGGTATTAATTTCAAATAACGAACATTGCTTGGTTACAGGACAATGAAGCACTTGGAATATTACGCGTATTGATGAGAGAGGTTCGTGATATTGATGTCCTTCAACTGCCAAGAATAAGTGAAATTAGTTTGTACTTGATTATATATATCAACAATGCTATCTCCTCACCCTCATTAGCACGTAGCTGGTAGTAGAAGTAGACCCCATGAAATAAATTTTGGCTTTTAATATATATATATATATAGCCATATATATGTGTGTGCCTAGCTATTTAAATGCAAGATTAATGATATTACGACGATCACAGGAGTCATCATCATCAAGTTGTGAGCTGTATGAAGCAGTCAATATCTAACTCCCATCCCTGCATGTGCACACATTGATAAGCTTAGCTTGCAATATTGAGGTTTCGTGTTCAAACATCCAAAATTTTCAACAACAAAAAAATCCCCTTCGTCCATTGCTTCTGTCACCTTCATATTCTGCAGCCAGGCCCTCACTGCTTTAATATCATTATTTAATAATGGTCAATTATTCACACTGTCCAAACGGTATATAGTACTACTCCTTCCTCCAGTACTTAATATAATGCTCAATTTGTGGTTCAATTTGGAAGAGCATACAATAAGTTGTTAGAATATAGTCTTACATCAGCTAATTGGAAGATAGAATTAAAATATATGAAAGAACAAACATAATATATACATAATATTCACTAAATTATGGTATCAAGAGCCATTTGAATTAGGACAAATACATGTATGTGTGTGTATATGTGCATTACAATAGTTGGGTGATGGAATAAGACGATGAAGGTGGGTTAGGTTGGGACCATATATGATATGGACGGAGGTGAGGGATATGAATATATATACCATTCAAAGGGGGAGGCTCATGTTAGGCAATAATATTGCTATTGAAGCTTGAGAGATGAACACCAGCTAATGTTGACATGAAGAGGTTTGTGTTTGAAAAGGATTATTAGAGAGAAATTAGAATGTAATTAATGGGTGATATTATACCGAGGAGAGCATGATCACGAGGGCCGGCCATGCATGAGAGTGACGTGACAGTGAGATTAAAAAAGGGGTTGTTGGGTTGTATTTGTAAGCAACGATGATCAGCAGTGTAAAAATGGCGTCCAAAGATTGATCACGAGACCTCATTTTCTAACATTTAACAATACGACAGCCAAGTGCGTTGTTGTCTTGTGGATAGCTAGCTAGCTAGAGTGGGACCAAATTAAACCTGTGACATTAACAACACTATACTACTACGTACACAACATCCATCCATCCTCACGCAGTAACTACTGCTACGTCGTTGCGTGTTTATTTTATATATCTCTGTCGTTTGTTTTCCTGGTGCTTGTCTATTTTTTCCTTTTCACTTGACTTAATGTTCATCCAACAACGACAAAAAATCACATTTCTACAGGAAAATCGTATCGATTTTTTTTAAAATTTCAAGAACAGAAGCAGAGGCCACATAAGGAGGTGGGGGCCAGGAAAATTGAATCCCAAAAGCACATCCATCAGTTTCATGTAGCAGAAATGAGATATTACTGTATCAGTAGGGTCACTAGGGATGAGAAACATTCACAGTGGAATCCAGAAGCAATGACTTCAATTGTGTCGTTGTCTACTGTGAACAAAAAAATCTTGCTCTTAACATGAACAATTGAAATTTAAATTTTTACAATGAGATATGTCTACGTTTACTGTTCAATAGTGCATTCAGCACCATTATCTTAAAATAAGAATATATATATATATACACTTGCTTAACAGCAACAAAAACTGACCTTTGGATGTGTGGGATTGAGTTGTGAGTATTGTTAAGAAAGTTACAAAGTGGATTAGGCAACAGTGAAATCTAATAATACTTTACTGAAATGGTTTTCCATGAATGAGTTATTTTAAGCAAGTGTTTGGAGTCTGCTCATCATCATCATTATTCTTTTGAAATGGAAGCGTGTGGTGCGATTGATGAAGGGAGGGAGGGGGTTTCCATTTTTCACTGACTTATCATCAATAGAGGCTTGAAAATTGAGTGCTGAGAATGGTAATGTGTATGGAACTAGGGAAGTCTTGTCCAAGTGGGATTTGTCAACAAGGGACTCAACTGATGAGTTGAGTTCATGGAGAATCTAGCATTTTGATTTCCCTGCAAGTCACTCATTTCAAGTTTGTCCAATCCGATGCTCCACTTTTTAGTTTTTACTGTAAAAGAATAGAGAAGATGAGCCAGGGTTACAACTTACAGGTGCGAAATAGAGAGAAGCACAATTAATGTCCACGTAATAAAGGCAAAAGGTCATTCACATACTCACGCATAGAGGGTTAAGTACTCTCCGCATGCAATCCTAGTTTTTAAATAGTTGCACTATCTTCTTATCCAAAGCAATTTAATTAAAAAAATCTAAAAAGTTTGTACAATCAGATCCACTTATTCAATAGTTAATTGCACACATTTCAACTACTTATGCGTGCAATTCTTTAAATATGATTTAAACTTTGATTCATCATATTGAGAGAGACCAGCATGATACAACACGTGTTGGTTATGTAATCTCTTGTCAAATATTGTCGAGATGGTAGCTTGTAACTTTTTTTTTTAACAAAACATAGGCATTCTCCTGCATGAAGCAATTATGCTCGAGTACACAATGTGCTCGTTTAGAAATGCGGTAGAGAAGTACTTTTACACAAGCTGAGGTAAATATATGAAAGAGATTATCTCATTTTACTGAAAAAAATTGTTGAACGTGCGTCTAACTTTTCTTATCGCATTGTCAAACAAGCGAGTACATGGTAACATGTAAATTTGAAAGAGAGAAGTGGGACCGGGAAAGTTGGGCTCAGGGGCAGAGGGAGGCCCAAGGAGGGGAAAGAGACATGACGAAAGAAGACAGGAAATCTTTTCCAATCTAGACGATTGTGAAAACTGCACATACGGGCTCAAAACTTTGTATTTGGCCCCCCTCCCCCACTTCACACTAGAGGTGGTAAAATGAGCCAATCCCTCTACTAACTACTTTTTATAAAAAAAAATTCATATTTTTTAACCTATAATATTTTTAACTTAGATTTAAAACATATTTTTTTTATTTTTTAATACATAAAATGAAATAACATTTTTCATAAATTTAATTATAGAAATACACCACAACTTGAATATAAAATATCCAATTCAAATGTTAAATAATACATCTTAAATATATGTAATACACTTTATAAGATTGAATTCAAACTAAATATAAATTACAAATCAAATGATCAATAAAAATCCCATATTAATTAAGTTTGCATTATAATCAGAAGTTGTCCACATTTTTTTATAAATCAATTTTATTTTTTTAAAAAAAGTGGGCTGCTTGGGGGTTAGCTTGCAATTGACCTATATCCAAATAGGCATCATTTTTTACAACCCAACCCGTCATTTTTTGGCGGGTTCACCCCACTGGTTGAATCCAAATTACCAACTCTATTCCACACTACCCTCTCTTCCCTAGGGTTGTATCAAACCAGTTCTACAAAAAAAAATCAATAACTCAAAACTACGTTATTCTGTGTTTCTGTTTAACCTTTTGGTAATTGGTGCTATGTGTGTATGTATTTGATGATGTATTCGTAGCTTTGGCTAATCATAAAAGTTTGTACTGATTTAGTTGGACAATTAATTAATATATTTGATATTTTGATTATGTAAAACAGACGATATAGAGTATTTAAGTTGAGCATGAATAAAATTATATAATTCTATTGTGTATTAGGCTAATATAAATAATATTGCATAATATATTTGGGTATGTCAAGTTTATTTTTTTCCATGCATGTATTATTTAACAATATCATTTGAATTGGGATTGATTCCACTAGCATTGAGTGGATGGTATCCTCACCAGTTCAATGCACAGTCTTAAATATGAGAACATTGCCAACATTTGTGTATATATATTTAACTGATGATAGTATTGTATGAGTAATATAATAGAGTGCAGCTGAGAGGGGTGAGAACAGGAGAGTGAGATAGATAGATGTTGACAAGTACCAGAAGAAGACCTAATGGGATATTCTGCCTACCACCGTCCCATGTGCATGTGACCCTGTCTCCTCCCTCCCTCTAGCCACCACTCTATATCCCCCCCCCCCTCTCAACCCCTACATGTGTGTGAGACAACAGATTTTTGACTGAACCCATAAAACCAAAATGGAGATAGCTTGGCCTTCTTATGCATCACAGACATACTCACATACATCCAAACATAACACCAATAGAGAGAGAGAGAGGGAGCGAGGGAGAGAGAGGAATGGAAGTAGGGTGATATTTGATAAGATTAATTGAGAATCTGGAAAAAACATGAGAATATAACGCGGCTGAGTCATGATGACATGACACAGGCAGTTCGGAGATTAGACGTGTTATGACTTAAGAACCATTTACAACTTCGGTGCGTTGAGTGGCCAAATATCGACCCTTCTCTATCTCTTGTTCATGCCAGGGCAACGTTTGTGGTTTCATTCGCCTCCATGCATCCCTTCCAAGTAATCAATGGACGGCTCTCAATCTACTTCTTTATTTTCTCACCAATTACTCCTATATTAAACAACTCACTACTGACTTGTGTGGCGCACCCCACGTTCGTTTTTCTATATCTTTCGCTATATTGCTCAATGTTAAATTAAAAGGGAATAAAAGTATGCTAGTAAACAAGGAAATTGGGAGGAAAGACAGTAAACAAAGGTGAAGCTTAGTTAATGCTTCTGATTGAGAGGGGTGCATTGATTAGTGAGTTGGCACTCTTTAACGCCAGTCCTCCACGTTGGCGCACTCATCCTACTAATCGGCCTTGTCACACTCTCGAGTGTTACGCGTCCACCGCGATGAGGAACACATCAGCTTTAATTTGCTGTATCTCGTGGGGTACGTGGATGCTCCATTTCATGGGCCTCTGTTGTGTGTTGTGGGGAGTGTTGGCATTATAGTTGTTGAAGGAACATAAAGGGCAAGTTGGAACATGGTGGCCAGCCACACAATGATAACGGAAGCAGAACACGCATTGTTGAAAAGAGATAGGGTTGATGGATGATGATGATGATGAAGAACCCAGCACACGCACCTCCCCAATGATGCTTGTCTTCCATGTTAAGTTGGTTTCTCCTCATATATATCACCGTTGTGTTTCCCTTACCTCACCCCTCCCACCCTTCCGCTTCACTTCATCCCTTCGCAATATTCCGTGGTCCTTCCCTTCTTCTTCTTTCCACCTCATCACTCCTAATCTCCTTCTTAAATACAAATATTAGTATAATCATTCCAACCACACGGAAAAGCTTTTATGCAGGTGGAAAGTTATGAGTTCGATGCTGTATGTAACCTCAAGGAATCCGTCCACAAGAAGCCATCGTCTTGAATGAGTTATGGAACTATAAGCGACGTCCGACTCTGGGGTTTGAATGGAATTAAATGTGCCCATTATCGTGACGTGACGGCCTATCTAAACCCTGAATTTCCCTTTTCTGAGCGTCGTCCCCTTGCAATAATATTATTATTAGTGGGGCGGTCACTTACCCAGATTTTCTCCATGCATTTAAACTCCTGCAGACGGCAGACCCCCCCTCTTACTCTTCTTGGCCAAGTTTTTAGACTCCTTCAATAAGTGAAAATAATGAGAAAACTACGGGGACTGCTATTTCAGACATGTAGAAAAATGGTAACACAGGTTATATCATATGTGAACCGGAGCAGTATATATATGATGAGTACGAGAGCGGGTAGAATGGTTGCTTTGAGATACAGATCCTGTACCCCAGAATTGATGGAATTAGTTGAAGGGGATGGATCAAGTTGGAGAGGAGGAGGAGGAGGAGGAAGAATGGATGATGAACAACAAAAAACTGTAGATGCGGCACCTAATGTTTAAGGGAGAGATCGGAATCAATGCACATGCGTGCTTCTCAACGTGTTACTGCATGTTGCTTAATGCCCACAGCTTATATATTACGTGAGATTTAATTTGCCCACAGTAACACGGTGGTGATCCTGTACCTAAGACTCAGTTTTCTTGGTGTGGACCAGGACGAGGATGTGAAAAATATTTTTTCCGTTATAGCAGTTGGCCACCTCCTCCACGCGCCCCACTATATAACCATCCCTACATTCTGCTTCTGGATACCTATCTATCTCCACCAATTCCTGCAATTAACTTATTAACACCACATCAATAACTTATTAACACCACAAGTACCAATTTCCAGCAACTATTCAAACAGTTTACATTAAAAAAATGAAATGTAAAGGATATGAATTGATCCCTTAAACTATCTAAGAAATTAATATTTACATAATTTAAGAAAGATACAATGTTAAACAACAGTTTGAGAGACACCACATCTGGAAAGGATTTTTTAAAAGTACTGAGATATAATCATTAACTAACTGATATTTTTGATTCTTGTAAAAGTATTGTGCGTGTTTGAGAACTCCGTTCGAAGAAAGGAGTTACGGTTTTTAAAGTGATTTTACAAGTTTTGAGATGGTTTTATAGATTTCAAGATGGTTTTTACAGAATTTAAGATAATTTTATCTTGAGTTACGTATAATTTAAAAAAATGAGTTCCAAACAAGCACTGTGCATTTGTATTGCGGTCGTGAAATGTAATCAAAGAATAGTACTGTACGGATGCTGCGGAGGGAAGGGGGAAAATGTACATTGGATTATTATCTGTGAAACAAATTTGAAGGAGAGCAGTAAATAGTGGCTCTGGCAACATTGAAATCCGACGAATTAGGTTCAGACTGTACAGCACCCTCCAGTTACGGAGGCCACATACATCGTACCCTGCAGTGTCGTGCGTTGTTCATTTCCGGTTACCATTTCCGCTCTAGAGTGCTCCCCATTCCCGCATCTTGCCAATCACGTCCCTCTACGTGGCATCCCCACCACCACTCCTTCCTCTTTCCTTCCATGCGGTCCCCACCGTGCCACTAGCAGATAAAAAAAAAACTCTTAAAAACCTCATTAAAATTACGCTAAAATTTATTTTTTTAAAAATTTATCCCATTTAATATCTATATTAATGCATGAGCGTAAAACTAAAAATAATAAACTTGAACACTCTCATTAAAACTTATAAATAGACCAAATAGAACCCTCTTATGAATATACATAATTTTAATAATTATATTTTGTGTATTATAGGCTTATAGCACTATTTAAGAAAACGTCAATGCCACCATCGCCGCCTCTCCTCCGGCCACGTGTGCCTCTTGGACTGCCCTTCCATCCTTCCCCTTACCGTACGGTCCAACCCGTGGCTGCTCGTCAACTTGTCTTTCAAATTTCCACGTCACGCCTAGCTCCTTCCCAGAATCGGTTTGTGAGGTCGGGTGGTGGGGTTATTTATGTATTTTGATATGTAGTGAGGGGCGGGGCAGTGTAGTTTTGGAGCGGCCCCAGGGAGATTTCCGTCAAGTCAGTAGGAAAACAGTAGAAATATACAGTGAGTGAGTACGGGGATATTTGTCAGATCAGAACTGGGAAGTGAGGGAACTCGTTTCTCTGCTAATGAACGAACACACACTGACACGCGTATTCTCCCATTCTCAATTCTCCCTCTCTTCCTAATCTCTGTTCTCCTTCTTCACGCAACACTCAGCCGTGAAATTTAGGCGCAGGGTTCCCAGGCGCCTTATTGTTTCATACCTTTCCCTCTCTGACTTCGAACCTCCTGTCATAATTTCGTTTCTTTGCCAGGCACAGGGGCCGAGCTGAGCGGCGATTTGCGACCAAATGCAGGAAATACATTCTATTGGGGCTGGTAGATTCTTTGATGGCGGTGGCGGTGGAACTGGAGGCGGAGACAGGAGGGTGAGGCCTCACCACCACCAGAACCAGCAGCCCTTGAAGTGCCCCAGGTGTGACTCCCTCAACACCAAGTTCTGCTACTACAACAATTACAACCTCTCTCAACCCCGCCATTTCTGCAAGAGCTGCCGTCGGTACTGGACCAAAGGTGGCGTCCTCCGCAACGTTCCCATCGGCGGAGGGTGCCGTAAATCCAAGCGCTCCAAGCCCAAAACCACTTCCTCCTCAGAACGTGCTCCCACGAAGACACGGCTCCCGGTGCCGCCGCAGGACAACCATAAGTCGAGCTCTCATTCCAGCAGCGAAAGCTCCAGCCTTGCCGCCGCCTCTGAAGTGTTATCGGCGCCTTCGTCGTCGAACCGTGAGCTGGTCGCCAATCAGACCTCGAATCCTAACATGGAGTCGGGATTGATGGAGCAAGGAGGGGACTGCGGTATTTTCTCAGAGATAGGGTGCTTTACGAGCCTGATCACTACAACGAGCGAAGCATTGTCGTTCGGATTCGGGAATATACAGGAGCCGACGTCGTTTCGGTTCGGTAGTACCACTTCTCAACAAGAAGGGCTGGCCGGGAATGAGTTATTACCGGGGGAGTGGCAGCAGGCACATCAGGAAGAGGCGGGGATGAGTGACATGATTTCTCAGCAGGAGTTGAAGTTGCCGGAGATGATGCCAGGGTCGCTGCTCGATCCGACGGTGCCGGTGGATTTGTCGGTGTTGCAGAGTAAGAACGAGAGCGGTGGCTTCGGATCGTTGGATTGGCAGGGAGGCTCAGAGCAAGGTTTGTTTGATCTGCCTAACACCGTAGATCATTCTTACTGGAGTCACACTCACTGGACCGATCAAGAAAATTCCAGTCTCTTTCATCTTCCTTGAAAAGCTTCCGTCCAAAGCTTCAAGTCCCTCTCTTTTTCCCCCCTCTTCCAATTTTTTTAGAAGGACTTGAAGGAAGCAAGGAACATTTGATAATAAACCCAAAAGAAAAGGAACCGAACCCGAAAGGATTTCGTATGATTATGATAAGATGTAAAATTTTCCTTTTTATGTTTTCTGTTTTTCTTGTGAAGATGTTTGGGAGGGTTGGTGTTCGTGATGTGCATGTACAACTAACTGGCATGGCAGGTTTTCTCTGTTTTTTCCCCCAGAATTTGTGGGTTTTAGTTTACGTTTGAAATATACGTATGAGAATGATGATTAGAGAAATAGAGAAAGAAGATTATAGAGTGTTTTGATTGAAATTATGGGTGGTTCTTTAGTTAACATTAGTGAAAGTGTTTTTAAGAATGTAGAGTGGTTCAGTGGTTCTGATAGATATGGAGATAGAAATGGCGTGAGTGAAGAGTGAAAGGAGTGAGGCTGGGAGGCGGAAGAGAAGAGCGGGGACGTCATGGGGTTGAATGTTGAAAATGACGGCAATTATGGCGGATCATCTCACGGTGGAGCCACCTTGCACAGCATATGATATGAAATATAGAGGAGGAGGGAAAAAGTTCGGTGGCACGCGCGATCATGAGCTCCACGTGGCGAAAGTGACAGCCAATGAGGGGAGAGAGACGACACGTGGGAATACGTGACAAGACAATGTAGAGTTGGATTCTACGTATAAACACGCCACTGATACGAAGCCTCCTCACCCAAGTGGAAGAAGGGAGAGGTTCTCTTAATGCGGGATTGATGGCTGTGGAAAAGCCGTGTAAGGGGGACAGCGGCACCACTCTGGTAGGTGGCGGCGCCGATTTGCATTAAATAGAGTGGCCCCGAATTAAACTAGAATCCTCATTTGGCCGGCACTGGCATCAAAAACTGGCTGGCTCGTTCCTGCTAATTTTGCCAACATTCACATTCATAATCCCCCCCGATATCACCCCTCTTGCATCAATATATTTTGACCATAATCTACATCCATAATCATCGCTCATTCAATTTAAACTTCGGTTCCACAGCGCAGCGTGCTTAAACTTGAACATATATCGTAATTAGATCACAACAGCAAGTCTTGTTTTATCAATTGAGAACGGCTATGAGTTGATTTGGATGGTTATTAGTTATTACTGTGAACAACTAGTGTGTAAAATTGAAACATGAACGTAGCAATGTCTGCTTCAAAATGAGTTGCACCATTATGACATGTCAGAATAGGCTAAACGATCTAGAGTCAAGTGTGACCTGCAACTTCCAGAGAGCAAGTCCCAAACATGCCCAACCGTGCGGCCATGTTGCCGACACGAACACGTTGGTCTTTGCCTTCCCTTTGTTTATTTTGCATGGGGCATGTCTGCGTAATCCTTCCAATACACACTGTTTGATAGCTTTCATACGGGTAGAGGGAGACGCATCAGGAACTCTTGATTTTTTTTTTTTTGGACTTGAATATAATTTTGGATTGAAGTTGACACCTACTTTCTTATATCGACTCCGACATTGTAGATCAGATCATCACCGTCCAGGCCTTAAATGAAGGATTTAATATTTTTGCTCTCGTGTATTTAAGAATTCAGAAGCGGGGCTAGCATAGCTGCAGACTGCAGTTATGATTTATAAATGAGTGAGCTGCAGCAGGGGTGATCTTGTAATTACACCTAACGTGCAGATGAACGTGAGGCATTATCAGAATTCACATCATCAAAAAGATCGTATTGTATGATTAGGAAAGCAAAGCGAGCAGTTCATTCACGCATTGTGGATCCAGGATCTACACCTAGACACCTTTGGAATTGGAAGCGTTTGGAGTTTGGGCTACAAATCCATCAGTCAAGTCCATTTTGCTATGAGGTGCCTTAACAATGTTACCATGACTTCAATAGTCTTCTGATTTAGCTATCCAAACTCGTGAATGGTTGATCTAGTCGGTGAAAAGTTGATTTATAATACATAAGATCATAAGATTCAAATTCAGTTGTACGTTGATGTAAAGGTTTTGCTGGTGAACCAATCTATAAATATTTCTATAAGCATTTTTTAATCCTGGAGACATATCTCGGTCTTGTTGAGCCCCAGACCCAACTTACTTAAACTTTATTTGCACAAAAAAGACTATCCAAAACTTGTCAAGTAAAAGCTAGCACACGGTTTTCTGCGGTTTGCTCCAAAATCCTCACTTTGTCTAGCTGATTTCGAAATTGTCTATGTATAGCTCATGCACTAAGATGTTTTTAGCTATTATGTTGCACGTGATTTCGCTTTATGATATTTTATCTTGGATCTTGGCAGTCTAACACTATTGTGTCAAATGTATAATTTTTAGCAAAGATTATTACGAGTGTTGCATCCAAGAATTCTAATGGATTTAAGCATGTGGGGATTTAGTGTTTTTTACAAAGATTCTTTTTGTGTTGTCTCTATCCAGGTCAAGAAAAATTGTTCATAATTCCAAGCGAAGTGATTCTGAATATTGATGTGTCGGCCCAGATCAGAACACATAATGTTCAAATCCTTTACTTCGTTGTCCTGTTCCTCTACCCGTTAGTATGGAGAGGAACAAAAGGTTCATTAAAACGGGATGATATTTGGACAGAGATGGAGATTCAGAAAAACGGAAGAAGCAAGAAAAGCTGATATTGCTGCAAGGTTAAGATTTTACCACATCAGGAGGGTTCATAAGCTAGGCTTCTTTAGAGATGGTATCCTTTGGAAGGCTTTGTAAGCTGTTTTTTCAATGGTAAGAGCATCCTATTTGAGAAAATCAACTGTATTTTAAGAAACAAATTTGCTCTTGTATGGGTTGAAATAGAGAATGGGTCCTTTTCTTTTTACCGTAGCAGAGAAAATTTGAGATGTAAAGTAGATTTCCCTAAAGCCTGCTACTTAACTTGCTATAATGACATGGCAACTATTCAGTCAAACTTCCAAGTACTAGAAATTCACAAGCCCTTCTCATTTTGCAGTAGCTTTCTAGGTTTTCTAAACGGTGATCACGATTAACATGTGTTGATAAAGTAACTTTTTATGTTGGTTTAATTTCTTGTCCAAAGGAAATCTTCTTTGGGCTAATTAATGATGAATGGGGGTGGCAATTCTTACCAAACTATGCCCTTTTCCCTTTATTCTCTCCTCTTGTCTTCTAAAAACCAGAACAGGCAGAACCAGCATAAGGGTTTATTGATGAAACGTCACTATGATCAGTGTAGCACCAAAAATAAAATGATGAAAATGTATAATAACTCAAGGGGAAGAAAAATTGAAAAGAAAAGAATGTGCAACTATTGAGAAGCTATCAGAATCTACAACACTGAAAACGCAGAAACCTGAACCTCTGTTTGCTTAGTCTCATGCTCTCTGACCTTGGCAGGTGCACCGGGCTGCCCATCCATTCCAAACCTAACCTGTATTGTTCACAAAAATCACAGTCCACGACAACATTAAATACTGTTCCATTGTTCAAAATCATATAAACAGAACACACCATTAACATTAACTTACACTGGGAATGCAAAGGAACCTGTACTGCCTTCAGATTGATTAGAGTCCCTTGAACCAGAGGACACGGCTGCTCTATCTTCAACATCCCCACTCTGATGACATGCCTTTTTTATGTTGTCTCTCTTTTGCTTTCTGTTCACGTATATGATGTCTGTTCCCCCGTCCTTAAACAAAGTGGATAGTTATTTTGGGACATCACTACAATAGAACAGGTTCATGTTTGTGTGGAAAATGGCAATATAACAATGCACTTGCTTATAAGGGCTTGACGGATATAGATTTACATTTGGTCTATCCTCATGCATGCTCTGTTTACTAACTTGGTCTGAATCCTCACCATAGTTAAGCTGCTTTTTGCAATCCCAGAAAAGGGAAACAGATCAAAGAACTCAACTTTTTTGTATCATTAAGTTGGGGAAAAAACATCAACTGGTAATGGCTTATGTACGTACCTTGCGATTCACATGCCTTAAATTTCTGGAACTTCCATGGACTCCATTTGGAGGTTCAGACTTAACGCACTTGCCATCTTTTATAACATCGAATGCTCCATCCTCTCTGAAGCAGAACACAATATAATCTTCATCTGCGAAAGATGACCAGCTTGAATCATCATCCAGTGATGTGTGTCCAACTGAAGCCTCGTTTTTATCCCTTTCTCTTAGATTCTTTGTCTCTCTCTTTTTGCTGTGTGTTTTGCTGGGTCGTGACAACTTGTCGTCATATACAAGGTTGACTCGATTGTCGTTTCTATTGTTGACTGCCATTCTAGGTGACGAAGCTGGTTCATCATCTGCATTGGGGGGGAGGAATCAATGGTAAAAGCGAAAGCTTGTCCTTTTTTCTTGGAAGATATCTTGAAGAGTTTTTCTTATACTAGGATTTTACCTATAGTCAAGAAACATGAAGCCCAGTCCCTAACTTTCCATCTGACAAATCTGGCTATCGTCCATGTTGTGTACATGTTTGTGAGCTGTAATTTGTTGTGAGGCGCTTTTGAGAGATGAAGGAGAATATCAGCGGGAAGGATGAGATCGGAGGCAGAAGGGGGAAATTGGGATTTGAATTTGAAAAAGGGGTCAAGGGAGTTACAGTGTTC
>JANTPZ010142509.1:0-14380 GCA_025593235.1 Vachellia pachyceras
TTATTATTTAATGACATTTTGTGCCCTAGGCCTTTTTATTCAAAATGACCATTTTGCCCTTATCATTTAGGCCAAATAACCATTTTGCCCTTGGGTCATTCTTACCTAAAATCCTTAAAACTAGGGACTTAGTCAATCATAATCCTTCTTGTCTAGAGGCATTTTCCTTTCTGTATTTCCATATCCATATGCATTAAGCATCACATAATTACTGACTTAGCCTCTATTTTCCACTCACAGGAATATACGGATATTACAATAGGCATAAATTTACAATATCACAGTAAATCAATCTCATGATTATAGAAGATAATATAGGGATATAGAAGATAATAGGTGATTATGGAAAGATATGGACGTTTATGTAAATATTATATTCATAACACTCCACCTTGAATGTCTATGTGTAGGAATGTGCCTCATTAAAAAACTTCAAGGAGGGAAACCCTAGGGGACAAAATCCTAGTGGAAGAAGAAGAGTTCATTATTCTCTGATAAGCTATTCAATATAGCTTATTAAAAACCTTGCTTGGAATACCAAGTTAGAAAAACCCATAGATAAGGGAAAAAGAGTATTGTTATTGTAAGATATGACCAAGAGGGGGTGAATTTGTCATTTTAAAAATTTATTCTCTAAATATCACCAAAAGCAATTGTTAATGAAGAGATTAGATAGAAATCACTAATGGTTAAGCTAAGGAAGAGAGAAAAGCTCAATGCCATAATTTATCCTAATTCGGCCCTTTTAACCTACGTCTAGTCCTTAGAAACCTATGAAAATTTTCATCCACTATGATTCTAGTATTCAAGGGCTCTTGTTGCCTTTACAATGTGAATATTGCAATGTTCTTACTTTTAACCCTTAAGCCCTTTAGAGATTACAACCAAACCACTTGATTACTTAGAAATGTTCAGAATTAGTGGCCAAGTGAATTTAAAAACATTTATGACATTGATTACTTGGTATCCCAAACTTTTTCCCAATATTTGGAGAATTATGCTTAACATTAACGGCCCGTTTGGTACACGGAATTGATTTTGATGGAATTGGAAGTGAAACTAGAAGTGGAATTGGAAGTGGAAGTAAGATTAAAAGTATGTTTGGTATGTTGGAAGAGGTGAGGTATTATTTTAATTTAATATTTATATGTATAATGTGAAAAGACTAATATATCCTCTAAAAAAATTCTTACAACAAAAAATTTCACCTCTATCACCACCGTCTGTCATCCATATTCGTCGCTGCCGCCTTCCATGTCCATCACCGCCATTTGTTATCCACCATCACCTTCGTCGTTGTCTGTACTTCCTCCATCGCCTTTCATCCATTGTCACCTTCCATGTGCATCGACCATCAACGCTCTCTCAGATCCATTATCAAGAAACAAGAGAAACAACAAAGAGAAGGAAGGAGCCGGAGACATCGATGCTCTCTCAGATCTGAAGTCTTTGACAGAGCTGGAGACATCGACGCTCTTTCAAATGCCTTCAACGGAGCACTTGTGCCTTTGACGGAGCATTTAAGCCTTCAACGCTCTCAGATTCCTTGCCACTGTCACAATGGTGCCTGGAGGTGTTCTCACCGGAGTCGATCAGGTGGGGGATGAGGTTGCCGGAGTCGATCAGGTGGGGGATGAGGTTGCCGGAGTTGAAGATGGAAGGTGACAAAAATGGCAATATGTTAAATTATTAGGGGTATAATAGTCTAAAAACGATGGATTCCAGGGAGCCCACTCAATTCTTAGGGGTTGATGAGGAACCCGATTCCAACATTTTGGTGGAAATGAGGTTGGAACTGGAATAGAGTTCAAGGCTACTAAACAACCCATTATCCCACTTTTCACCCCAATTCCATTTCCATGGGTTGGGTTCAATGCTACCAAATGAGGGGTAAAGGAATCAAATTAAGTGGAGCATCAAATTAAAGTCCATGTACTTCTTATGGGGGTTAGGTTCTTATTTTGCCAAGTTCACACTTACTTACCTCAAGCAACTTACAAAAATTCTTTTATTCAATTAAATAAGGAAACATGTCATATAGGGGGCTTTGTCACAACCAACTGCCTTAGACCTATGAGAAAACCTCTCAAGTCCCTTTCATCATTGCAAACCCTCAACTATAGTGGGAATTCGTCTTAGGTGCACTTCACTACGGTGAATATGTTAGAGAGCACAATCAACAAAACAACAAGAAACCATAACTTGCAAGCATACTGATTTAATAGCAGTAATAGACTATCACTAGCATAATTACATCCATACCTAGTCTTTGCATAAAAGGCCATAGCAATAATAAGGTTTCATTCTCAGTATCACATATAGATACATATATATTGAAAATTGTGCCCTAGAGACCAATCATTGTACCATAGACATTGTTTATTTTAATTTACTTTCTCTCTTTTAATTATCATAGCTTTTGCATGTTTATTATGATAATTGCATCCATGGGAAATGTAACAGTGAAAAACTAAACAGAGGAGGACAAAAATAAAAAGGTAAAAGTATGGGAGGGAAAAGGTTTCATTTCCCTCTCACACTTTTAATTCATCTAGTCAACAACCCACTGCACTATTCATCTAGTCAATTGAGAGAGAGCGCAGAGTAATCGCATGCGACACTGTGATTTCCACTAGAGGAGGGCATTTTTCACCAATATAAACACAGATTTAGGTTCAGGTGAGTCTCCTGAATATTCCTCTATCCTCAGATTTCTCTATATCTACCATTTTGAGGTTTCAAGGGTTAAGTTAGGATTGGGAAAAAGATATTTTTTACTGATTAAATCAAGTTATAAGCAAGATTATAGCTTTCTTATATTATTTGGAGTATTTTCTTGTGAAATTTTTCTGGATTCCTAGAGATGCAATTCGCGTTACTGTTGATGTGAATAATAACCTCTCCTTTTCCTAGTGTCTGAGGAAATTAAGGCAAAATGGAAATAAGGATATATGTGCGTGCGCGCATATTAGATGTGGAGTTATATATATGTGTGTGTGATGTGTGTGTCTGTTGTGTGTGTGTGTGTATTTTACAAATGGGTAATTAATATACAAGAAAGGAATTGTATTTTAAGACTATAAAAAGGTTTGTGGAATCTGGAAAAGAGTTTTGTGACATGGGATTGAGGATTTGAGGTTGGAAAATAATTCAGATTTAGTGATAATGTTGCAAAAGGCAAATTTTGTGGCAAATAACATCCTCTGCCTATGAAATCTGGTGAGCTTTTAGTGCATATGTCATACTTTAAAATAAGTCCTACAACACATTTTTTGGATGAGTGGAGTGTAAGTCATGAATTTTTAAATTGGTATAAAAAAACTGGAATTCTAATAAGGTAGTAGCAATTTCATGGGTTTGAAGAGTTAAGGAGAAAACTATGAGATTGATTATTATTTTTCCTTCATTGAGGATGAAAAAAGAATTAAAGAGAGCTTTGAATTACTGCATTTGGAATTTTGTAGATTAAGTTATAAATTTTTAAATATTGATGCAAAAAGCTAAAACTTTTATTGTGTAAGCTAATCTTGAGTGCTCATCAAGTGTGATGAAATGTCTAAAAAAGATAAAGACTCATTTAAATGTTGTCTACTAAATTTTACTTTTGGAGATTACCTTAAGGTAATATTGTGAATTAAGTATGGTTATATGTTATTGCTAGGAAGAGAAGAAGATAAGTTGGAAGCTGGAGAATGAAAGAAGAATTATACGTTAAGATTATAATAGGTGAGTAAATAACATCCCGTTATAATTTTTATAAAGTGTGTTTTATAATACTTCACATTTTTATTCAATTATTGCATTTTAAGCATGGTTTGAATGATCAAAATTTATCAGAATATTTAATATTCTCTTTTACATTGCAAAGAGTAATAGTTATGGGTTTTATTGAATGTCATTTAACCTTCTCAATTTCTGTTTATATTGAGTAATTATTTATGGGATGGAGAGGAAGACTTTTTAGATATTGATTGTTGCAAAAGTTGAAATGTTATAGTATTTATTCAAAATGTTTTATTACTATGATTTCATGCATGGAGGTAGTGAAAAGAAATAACACGTAAATGATATATACACTCCATGTATGCTTGAAATTGATTTTGAGATATTTCTTGTAAATGTACATGCTGGGATTTTTGTTATAAAGTATTCCAAAATAGCTTTATCATGAGAATAATTCAGAAATTGATCACATGCATGCTTAAGAATGTTTTTAAGAGGACTGAATATAGAACGCTATTTACTAACATAGTAACATTAGTCCTTGTTGCGCTATCGTTAATTACGAGCTCACTTGTTATATGTGGGTGTTGACTCACACCTATTATTCATGAGTATCAACTCATGCCCATTATTTGTGGCATTGAGTCGTACTTGTTGGTTACTTACCCTCATGAACTGTGTGTTCATGCCTGTTTTCGTGGCCTCGAGCTGCACTTGGCTATTTACCCTTATGGACTGTGTGTCCACGCCTAATATTCCGTTCTGTTAAAGTTATATGAAAATTTGAGATTTGATATTATATTTAAATCGATTTTGTCAAACAAGTGGTTTTGCTACATAATTGAAATTCTTTGAGAAATGATTTATTATGTGGTTTCAAATGTGACTTGATTATACCCTGAAGAAACTGAGATTTATTGTTATGATATTTATTATAGTTGAATCATTTAGATTACTTCTTAAATTTAGATAATTATATTTATGGGACGTTATTCACCAGAAATTTACTTTTGACTTCAGATAACCCCATTGACCCTATACCCCCTGGTTGAGCAATGAATAGCCTCATGTTGCTATTCGGATTTTGTGAACTGCGATTTGGTATATATATAAACATTTTTATGTAATTTTGAAGGTTAGATGCTCCACATAAGCTATAGGCAATATTCATACACTTCTGTATATTTTGGGAAAAATGTAAATACTCTAGTGGAGCGTTGTTCCAAATGCTGCTTAAATTTTTAGGTTGTTGTAAAACTTTTGGGAAGTTTGTCTTATAGAGTAGACTCTGCCGAAATTTATATAAGAATCATAATGTTGATAACACGTGATATATTTCATGCAAAAATCTTGGGGAAAGAAAGTGTACATTGTGTTACTTTGCATTTTGGCGAATAACATATGTCTATGATTAAAAGCTTACGGAGTGTAAGATCTCTCATATTTTATGTCATCACTACTAATTTCCAGGGTGTTATAGGAAAATTATGAATATTTTCTTAAATGTCCATGGTCGGTTAGGGAGATAAGGTATGACTTTGATAAGGTATGAAAATACGAGTCAAAGTCTTAGACATTCATAAGAGTGTAAGGTGTTGGACCAACCCGCTATAAGAAAGCTGTATTGAATTTGTCATAAGCTTATCTCATGTGTAATTACATCACAATACCCTTTGATATGAGATCATCATAGATTCCTACATGAGAGTCATTGAGTTTTGACTTAGTTAAAAGTCACCTTTGACCAGGTGATGATAAAGGCTATAATTGGGGCTTCGGGGTTTTCATATGGAGGAATGTGAATGATCAAGATGAGATTTGTTTCTCACATTAGTAGAGAGAAATTACTGGGTCCCTTGATGAGTCAGTTTGAGAAATGTAAGGCTATATTGTAACGAAATGTGTTTTCGTTTCTAAGATCATACTACTCAGAGATTGAGAAAGTAATTGTCAGGATTAGGAGGATGACATTATCCATACCTCATCCTTGACCGAGATATCTTGTGATAAAAGGTACATGACATGATTACATAAAAGGTTGCATCATGTTAATAATCCTCATATGATTCAGGTAGTCGAAATTTCTTACTAGAGGCCACTTGCAACTTATGGGCTAGTATTAAGTTTACCCTTTGCCAACTTCATGTGGGTCTACAGGGTTACACGTAAGAACAACCCAAGATGAGCTTTAATTTCCAAATTCATTGAATCTTATATGTGTATGAGATTCAATGAATGTGACATTTATGTTAGGGTGTTTGGATAATATATACATGTAAAATTCAACTAATAATATTGTATAGATAATAATATTAATATTAATATATGTTGGTTTTAACATTTAATTTATTTGATAAATTAAATAACCAATATTGATATTCAAATTTAATTTATAAGGATAAATTAAATTGTTTGGCTCACTATTAAGATTAATTAAATAGATATGAATTAATCAAATTAGATTAATCCAATTTTGAATTTTGTGATTCGAATTTCAAAATTTGAAGTTCAAGATTAATCCTAAATATCTTTTTAAAATTCAAACTTCAAGATTAATCAAGAATATCCTTTTTGAAATTCAAATTTCAAGAATGTTGAATATGCTTTTGAAATTTGAATTTCAAGATTAATCTTGAATATCTAATACACCCTACTTGGGTTCTATAAATAGAGGAGTCACGAACCTTTTTGGTGTACAAATGAATTTGAGAAGAGTGAGCCACAAGAAACCTTAAAGAGAGGAAGAGAGAGACCAACGTGCTGGCACACTACTATTATTGGGATCTGTTTGAGTGGATATCAGTAAAGGGAGGCGAACAGAGATGGTCAACTCCTACAGATTGGCTTCTGAGAACTGCAAAAAAGAGCCACACACATTGGGAATTGAAGAAGAAACAAAAGGTACAATCTTATCTATTATATCTAAATGCCGTTGATAGATCCAAAAGAGGGATTAGAAAATTTCGAAATACATTTTGTTCCATTGTGTATACATCATAATCCCAATAATATAATCTCAAAACATAAAATACGTTGTTGTAACTTCTCCTTCTTCACTCCTTCTCCTTACCCTTGCTCTAATCGGAGCTTTGACCTGAAGGGTTATTGTTTAGGGGAGGATAAGATTTTTTAGAAATCTTAGTAGCAAATTATATTAATAGATATATTAACATGCATAATCGCTAACCAAATATAAACTAGCCATGAGTATGAGAATACCTTACTACATGCACCTATTCTAAACTGAATTGAACTGAACTAGTATATGACCAAGGCACACCATAGCAAGGATTTAATGCTTAAACACAGCAAAACTGAAGCAATTTAAACAATCATGGGAACCAAGCACAATAACAATCATGAGCAATGTAAATGCAATAATTAGTAATACGCTACCTGTTACTCCTAGCTAACTTAACACTGTTCCTCCTTACTTTCTTGAGCTCCATAGGCTTCCTTAGTAACTTTAACACCTACAAAATCATAATGTAATCCTAGTTACCAACTAACCATAGGAATGCATTATCTAAGCTTAACCCCACTTATAACTCTTTGAATAGTAATTAGTTCCTAAGCTTCCAATGAGCTTCCCAACTAATATATAAAACTAAAATGATTTCCCTTTAGCCCTCTAAATTTTCATCCAGTAGCCCTTTTTATAGGGTTTCAAGTTCTCAAATCCTTAATCTAATTACCAGCAAGTTCCACAACAATAGCATAGATGGGTTTTGGGACTTACCTTGTCCGATTTGAGCTTGTGACAACCTTCTCTCTCTAAAACCAGCTTGGTTTGTTACTCCTCTCTATAAAAAACACCAAACTAAAAAAATAAACCAATTTTTACTAAAGTTAAAGGCTAGAGGATTGAAGAACAAAAGATTTTGTACTAGAAACGGATCCTTACCTATAGTTCTGGTTGGATTTCTCTTCTTTATCTTCCTTTTCCTCATTCTCCACACATGCCTTCTTTTCCTCTTCCTTTTTTATTGCCCGTGCGTGCTCCTTTGCCTCCTCTTATATAGCCAACTAAGAAGCGTTGATGACTTGGTTGGTAAGTTTAGGGGCTTGTCCCCTAAGCGTCATTGATTGAGCTTTATTTGTATTAGTTTTCTACTTGAATTTTCAGAGTCTTAGAGTCAATTTTAGCCCACACATGACCTTTTAGTGCTTAAATATAGATTAGGAGTTATTGAGTTAGATTAATGTGATTTTGGGCACCTATGCAATGAATAATGATTTATTGTGCCTAAATTGCATCATGAGCAAATGATACTGCCCATATTTGCTATTTCATCTCAGGAACTCCTTACAAAAGGCCAAGGAAAGTAGTGCTGGAAAAGTTCGCCGCGGCACAATTCAACATTCGCTGTGGCCAAAGTTCAAGAAGTCATGCAAGAACTCTTAGGTGATGTTCGCCGTGATGAAACCTGAAGTTCGCCGCGGCGAATATCGCGCAGACCTGAATTTTTACCTCAGAAGGAAAATAACCCAGCCCCGCTTAATGGATCTGACCCAGGACGGTTTATTATGCTGAATTAGGGTATTTTCGGAAGAGAGAAAGAAAGGGAGGCTGCAAGAAGCTGAAGAGAGAAAAGAGAGGAGAGAATCACATCCCCATTTCACCCTACCTACACACTGCCACCATTTTTCCCCATTCATCTATCATGCATTCATCATCCATTCGAAGCTCATTTCCATCATCCATGAGGATCTAAACTTCTCCAACCTCTTAAAGATGAAGTGAACCGGAGTTTGAAGTGCCGAAAGGGGAGTATTTGTTTTTAATCTGTATTTACATTATAGATTACTTGGATTCTGAGTTGGACTTTGTAATTTGTGTGTAAGTGCTTGGTCTCGGTTGAGCCAAACTTGGATTATTGTGTATTGAGTTGTTTTGTGATTGACAAAGTAGAATGGAGTTCATTTTGCTTATTCAATGAAATCTTGTTGGTCTCTTCTATCATCCTAGTTGTGCTTGGTTTTAGAGTCAATAATGTATGGAGCTGATTTTGTCACTTTACGATTTTTGTACACACACTAAGTGGTCTAAGGGATCTCATGGGATGGAGTTCATTTTATGTTATTTCGGACCCACCAAGTCGTGTGGGGATTTAGAAGGAGATCATCACTCTCTAAGCTATGGTAAAAGAAGGTCAAAATCTTTTATGTATGGCTTTTTGTCCCGGTCAAGCTTTTCCCATATCATATATTTTATTACAAGAATATCAGCCATTTACTTTACAATACTTTAAGGAAAAGCTTACATATTTCATGCAATTTGTAGCATTGTGCAGATACATTTGTTCCTATGCATATTTTAAATAGACCATACATCTTTTTTCCTGTTTGGATTGTCAAAATGATAACTTCCATTCTATCATAGACTTTGCATGATAGGTTTGACACTCTTCACTTTGCCTGCAGAAAGACCAGCAATTATCAAAATACAATGTTTAACGATCATGTTAATTAACGCTTCACCCATTTGCTTCACTTACTTCACATTGTAAATTTACTTTGCAGACTAACATTGATGTCTTGGAAAAGATATGAGTGTTCTGTTAAAAAAAAAGATATGAGTGTATATCAGGACTTACCTTTATAATAATATACTGACCAAGTTACTTATTTCATGCAAATCATAGCATTGAGAAGATATATTTGTCTCCATCCATATTTTTAAGAGGTTAATGACAGCTTTTTTCCTATTGGCATTATCAAAATTACAACTTTCAGGTATACTAGACCTTGTATGACAGGTTTTGCACTCTTCAATTTGTTTGGTAGTGAAAACCTATGTAATAAATGTTAACTCTGTCTGTGTATCAGTAATGTTCAATCCCATGGTTCAATATGTTGTCGTGCATATATATATATATATGATATCATGACGCTTTCTATTATAATTCCTTGAATGTCATTATCCTACTTAAAAAAATAATGATGTTTATAGTTTCTGTTTTACTTCCAAGTATATCAGCACTGGAGCTGGTCAGACTTTGATGAATAACTTCTTTAGTTCATACAACTTGTAGCATTGTGTAGATACATTTGTCCCTATGCATATTTTAAATAGACTGAACATCTTTTTTCCTGTTTAGATTGTCAAAATGACAACTTTCATTCTATCCTAGACTTTGCATGACAGGTTTGGCATTCCTAACTGTGCTTAGTAGTGAAAACCTCTATAGTCAATGCTGCCATGCCTATAGAAAGACCAGCAATTATCAAAATACAATGTTTATCAAAGTTAATTTACACTTCACCCATTTGCTTCACCTTACTTCATATTATAAATTTACTTTGCAAACTAATATTGATGTTTTAGAAAAGATACGAGTGTTCTATTAAAAAAAGATATGAGTGTATATCAGGACTGACCTTTATAATAATATACTGACCAAGTTACTTATTTCATGCAAGTCATAGCATTGAGAAGATATATTTATCTCCATCCATATTTTAGAGAGGTTAACGACAACTTTTTTCCTATTGGCATTGTCAAAATTACAACTTTCAATTCGTTTGATAGTGAAAACTAATGTAATAAATGTTAACTCTATCAGCAGTGTTCAATCCTATCATTCAATATGTTGTCTTGCATATATATGACACCTTGACGCTTTCTATTATAATTAACCTATAAATTAAAATCCTTTCCACCTATCAGCTCACCATATCTCGGCTCAACAGTGGCTTCAATCTCAGATAACTGTTTATAAGCATTTTTTGGCTTGGTTGAATTGCTTCTTTGGGCTCCATGCGTATTGAACAACAAAGGGTTCATTGAGTCAGCATCATATTCTAAAAAAAAAATGCTTTGGCCTTGCTTTTTAACTTGTAGCTCTCTCAGCATAGTAGACAATTAATGCCTGTATGCTTTCACACTACTGTTGAATGATAGGTAGGGCTCCGTGCTTTTAATAGACAAAAAAGCCTTGCTTTAGTCACATCATGGTCTGCAAAATACAAAAAGAACTGTGACCTTTACCTTTGCTTTTTAACTTTTACCTCTATGCATAATAGGCCAACAATGCCATATACGTATCAACAATGTTCAATCCTATCATGTAATATGTTGTCTTGCATATATATGACACCATGACGCTTTCTGTTAAAATCATCCTATACATTAAAATTCTTTCCACCTATCAGCTCACCATATCTTGGCTCAACAGTGGCTTCAGTCTCATATCACTGTTTATAAGGATTTTTCGGCTTAGTTGAATGGCTTCTTTGGGCTCCGTGTGTATTGGACAGCAAAGGGTTCCTTGAATCAGCATCATATTTTGACAAAAAAAATGCTTTGGCCTTACGTTTTAACTTGTAGCTCTCTCAGTGCAGTAAACAATTAATGCCTGTATGCTTTCACATTGATGTTGAATGACTGACGCCTACAGGTAGGGTTGCGTACTTTTAATAGACAAAAGCCTTGCTTTAGTCACATTATGGTCTGCAAAATACAAAAAGAACTGTGACCTTTACCTTTGCTTTTTAACTTTTACCTCTATGCATAATAGGCCAACAATACCCATATATTTTACCTCTACTTTTACCATTGACACCTACAAGTAGACTTGTAAGCTGTTATAATTGCTTGCCTCAATCTTCATCCTCTCTTCTACAGCATCGTTTGGGTAAGCGTTTTACCCCCAATAGTAACTTTTTAGATGAAAAATCACGGTAACAGGATAGGAGATAGTTTGGTTCAGCATTTTATGGGAAGGACTTTTGCTCCAAAATGAGCTTTTATGGAGAAGCTAGGACAGGGAGCTTTTCTGAAATGTTGGAAAATTAAACATTGGATAAACGTTTGAATCAAGCACATAAATGTTGAATAACTATGTTTTGGCCTAAATACTAAATCACCGATTTACTTACCAACAGATGAATAGCACAAACTTGCACCCCTTTTGCAGGCAACTACTCAGTAAAAAAGAAACGAACTTTACCCAAAAAAAACATGAATGTGCGTCAGATGAGGAAGGAAGGGTGACTTGGGGAGATGGATAGGTTTGTGGAGGGGCAAGGCCAAATCGAGTATACAGGAGATGTTGGAAATTGTGCCCTATGACCAATCATTGTACTTCGCACATTATTTATTTTAATAAATTTTCTCCATTTAATTATCATAACTTGTGCATGTTTATTATGATAATTGCATCCATGGGCAAATTATGAATATTGTCCTAAATGTCCCTGGTCGGTTATCTATGTGGGAACAAAGATAAAGCAAGACCAGTATGACTTTGATAAGGTATGGAGATACAAGTCAAAGTCATAGGCACTTGTAAGAGTACAAGGTACTGGACTGACCCGCTATGAGAAAGCTACATGGATTAAGTCATTAGTTTATCTCATATGTAATCATGTCACAATGCCCATTCGACCTGAGATCATCATGGATTCCTACATGAAAGTTGTTAAGCTTTGACCTAGTCAAAAGTCTTTTTGACCGGGTGATGATAAAGGCTATGATCGGGCTTAGGGGTTTTCATGTGGAGGAATGTGAGTGATCAAAATGGGATTTGTCCCTCACATTAGTTGAGAGATATTACTGGGCCCCTTGATGAGTGAGTCTGAGAAATGTATGGCCATACTGTAACAAAAAGGAGTTTTTGTTTCTTTGATCAGACTACTCAGGGATTGAGAAAGTAATGGTCAAGAATAGGAGGATGACATCATCCATTCCTCATCCTTGACCGAGATATCATGTGACAAAAGGGACGTGATGTGGTTGCATAAAAGGTTGCGTCATATTAACGATCCCCATATGATTTGGGTAGTTGCAATGTCTTGCTAGAGACCGCTTACTTGAGTTTAGCCCACAGCCAACTTCATATGGGCTTAAAGGGTCGCACGCAAGAACAATCCAACAAGAGCTTTAATTCTAGGGTTTATTCGAATTATATATAAATTCCAAATGACAATAATATTATATGTTAGTATTTAATTTATTTGATAAATTAAATAATTGACATTAATGTTCAGATTTAATTTATAAAGATAAATTAAATTCGTCGGCTCATTATTTGGATTAATTAAATGGATATGATTTGATCAGATCTATTTAATCCAAATTAAAATTCCAAAATTTGAATATCTTTTGAATTTCAAATTTTGAATTTTAAGATTAATCAAGATTAGATCTTGAATATATTTTGAAATTAAAATTTCAAGATTAGATCTTGAATATCTTTTGAAATTCAAATTTCGAATTTCAAGATTAATCAAGATTAGATCTTAAATATCTTTTGAAATTTAAATTTCAAGAATAGATCTTGAATATCTTTTCAAATTCGAATTTAAAGATTAATAATGATTAATCTTGAATATCTTTTTGAAATTTGAATTTCAAGATTAATAAAGATTAATCTTGAATATCTTTTCATATCTGAATTTGAATTTTAAAAGATTAATTAAAGATTAATAATGATTAATCTTGATTATCCTTTTGAAATTCGAATTTCAAGATTAATAAAGATTAATCTTGAATATCTTTTCAGATCTGAATTTGAATTTTAAAAAGATTAATCTCAGAGTATATAGGCTCTCTAGGAGTTCTAAAAATAATAGGACTCTTGAACAAGAGAGGCATTCTATTCGAGTCTGATGGTGAGCCACAAAAACCCTAGAGAAAGTGAGACGTAAGAGGCGCTAGCACACTGCGATTGTTGGAGACTGTTCACGTGGATACCGGTAGAGGGAGGCATTAAAGGAAACGTCGGCTCCTCGTGATCGAAAGTAAGAATGCGGGACGTTGTGGAATCTGAAGAGATCCAGACGCAATGGAAGAGACGATCTTAAAATGCAAAAGTTACTCATTCATCTCCTCGATCTAAACACCTTTGACAAATCCGTATTTGGGATTAAAAAAATTTTAAATTCTACTGCATGTATGTATTAATCCTAACAGGAGAGACCCTTGGCAGAGCTACGCATCCCAGAGAAGGAGATGGAGGGAAGAAGGAAGAGCGGCGGAAGACATGAGGCGGCCAAGAAGATGCGAAACATAAAGGTACTTTAACAACTCTTCATTACTCTCATATTTAAATCCCCCAAATCGAAGGAATGAGGGGAAAGACTAAAAGGGATGTAATATATCAAGGAAAGAAAGGACAGTGAGAGAAGCAAAGAGGACAACCTGCAAAAGGCTAAGTGAGCTTCTTTACTCTCAGAGTATCTGGAACCATATGTGGCTCCACATTGGTGTTCCACTGCCGTCGATGATGATGATGATGATGTGTATGATGATAATTATGTTAGTAGAACATTTGTATGCTCGAAGTTAATTATGTTAGAGTATTAGTTAGTAGAAAATTTATACCATCAAAGTTGTTATGTACATATATTTTTATTTAACCCATTTTAAATTTTTTACCATTGTCTTTATTCTCAAAATTATCAAAAAAAGCTAAAATAAAATATGTATGAATGTGTGATGTTTAATGATATTCATGTCCTTTTAAGTAATTTGCCATAAAAAATCACTTCTCCAACATTTATCCCAATGGTTTCTCCTTTTTTAAAAAAAGTCACTTTTCCAAAGCTATTCCAAACATAAATCACGTTACACTTTTAACTTCTACTCAGAATTCCTTTTCCAAAATAACTTCTACCAAGAAGCCACTTTTTGTACCACTCAGTCAAACGAACC
>JANTPZ010142510.1:0-23475 GCA_025593235.1 Vachellia pachyceras
CTGCAAGCATAAGCACAGGAACCCATAACAATGGGTGACCTAAATATTCATAATTAATGAAACTTCAAATTTCAAGAAAAATTGTCAAGACGGCAACTTTCACAAAAACATAACATTGACAATAATGTTCTTTGCCTTTTTGCAGAAACAAATCTGATGTAGACAACTGTGCAATGGTCATTAAGAACAGAACTTGCCCCACATTTGAGTGATTTGCTAAATGTAGGAGAGAGAAAAGGAACAGCAGATCTTAAGCATTACATTTACACCATCTAAATGGTGCAATTAGTCACCACTAAAACAAATTAAAACTACGGCTAAAACATAAATCCCGATTTCCCTTCAGTTTGACGCACTTTCTCAGAAACCTAATATCCAAAAGTTCAAAGCCAGATGCGATATTCACCATTACAAACAACTTTACAAGAATGCAAACAATTCACTACCTTAAACCCAATCAAGCCATTTAGTTTCCAAAATTTGAAGCAATTTGACAAAATCAACCAAACATATGGAAAAACCCAAATCTCTAACACGAACAACTTTTAGGAAGAGAACACTGCGCGTCTATACCTTCCATGGGCAAGAGGAATTCTGGTAAATCTCCCTCCTTTACGCAAGTTTTTTGCCCAAAGGTGCGAAAATCTTATGAGTTGCTTCTCAGAAAAGCGAAACTCATTACGAAAAAAATAGAAATAGAATGCAACATTAATCAGCGATATATTGATCAGAAGCTTCAATTCAGGCCCAAAATCCTCAGAAAGATAGAGGAAGGAGCTTCTGATGAAGGTGGAAAGGCATACAAGGGAAAATTCGCTCGCGTGTCCTCCTCTTTGCTTGTAGCAGTCAACTTTTACAGTTCGTATTTTCATTTGGTTTGTCTGGAAAAAGAAAGGATCAGATTTTGACTCTATTATTTGATTGAGATTTACTGGTTTTTCTAAATATAATTTTTAATCTTTTTTATTTATCTCCAATTCATTTTGATCTTTTAAATTTAAAATGAATAATTTTATCTTTCAAATAATATAAATTTTTATTAGATTATAGTGCAAATATTTTAAATAATATAAAATTAAAAAACTAAAATCAATGGCTTTGAATTTGGTCAATTAAAACTAAAATGATGGTGAATTTAATAGATCAAATATTATACTAATCCTAAAATTAATTAATTTTTTTTAGAAGATAATGATGATGAAATATTTAATTACAAGATCTTTAAAAAGGAAGAATATAAATTTTAGATTGATTTGGATCCAATTTAATAATTTTAGAATTTGTAACGCCATTACTCTTTTAATTAGAAAAATCCATGTCATTAGCAAATGTAGAGAGGAGGTTATTCAAGTTACAATAATACAATCCTGATTAGCAATTTGTCTGATTGTTTTGTTAAAATATAAAACAAAATTCTCATAATTTATACTATCAAAAAAAAGTGTAAATATAAAATAAAAATTGAAACTTGATATAAGGGTCCCCTCCATCCAACGTCAAAAGGAACCAAAACATTTTCTCTCTCAAATATTACTACCACTCCTACAGTTTTTTTTGCTAAAGTACAGATGCATGTCTAAAAAACTGATTTGAGCTAAATCAACCTTGAACTCAGTCCATATGCCCACACAAAGGCGGGATCAACCAACAGCCTAAAGAGCAGCAACAGAAAAGATGTGTGAAGTCATCCCATGAGGCTATATCTGTCTCCCACATCCCAAAGATTTCGGCGTAGAAGGTAAGATCCAAGGATCGAGCGACCATCATCCCTGGATCTTTAGAGCTCATCTAAAGACGTAGTCCATTTATTTACTTATTTAAACTCTATCACACTTTGTAGGATTATCGAACACTTCTGCACATCTGATTGCTCATCATTCACATCCACGCACTGTTATTCTTAGTCAATCGACCTATATATTGTATTTTGAGAAGATTTATCAATATAGTCCTTTTCATTCATCTTGCGTTAAGCTCACTAGTTTACCTATGTTACTTTGCACTGTTTGTGGCCCAATCCATTTTTCTTAATTTAAACCTTTTACTAAAATTTGCACAAACATGTATCCTTCAGATTGAGGTAATCATATTTAAGGCATTATCAGGAATAAAATGTGGACATCTGCGGGAATTGAAATATTGTTTCGTCATATTACGAGGGACTAGATCCTTCTAATACACTACTCAACATAAACAAAGATATTTAACGTTGTCAAATATCTTACTGCTTAAGCAATTCGGCCCAGTTAATTCACAGAGATGTTTGACTGTTGGGCCTGCTGGCCATACGTTAGAAACCAAAAAAAGCCCTAAATAAAAATATGAAAAAAGCCCAAAAGTGTTGAACCAACAAGTTAATAACGTATCCTAAACTGTTACTTGATAGATCAAATACCCTAATGTCATGTTTGGTATGATGGAATTGGAAATGGAATTCATTTCCTATATTTAGTATGGTGGAATTGGAAATAGAAATGGAATTTAAAATTGGTATAAATGAATTCCATGATGTAACCCATGGAATTGTATTCAATTCCATTGAATTGTTTTTTTGGCCCCTCATTTTTTTCTATATTTATATACATTTCCATCCCCATTTCCATCTTCATTTCCATTTCCATCTCTATTTTCACCAAAATCAATTCCAGTGTACCAAATGAGCCATTTGAGTATCCTAAAGTAACACTTACTATCCTAAAGTAACTTTTGGTGCAAATATTACCTTTAAGTTTTTTTTCGCTAGCAACGAACACCATAAATTTAGTATTTTGAGTAATATTAAAAATACTTTAGCATCATTGATACATAAAAATACTTTATACCGTGCGCTACTCTGAAAAATACATTCTTTTTTTTTGTGAATGAGCCAATTTAAAATAAAAAAGGGAAAATGACACACATGTCCCAGGGAATTAACCACAAAATGGTCCCAAAAATTCAAAAAATTATCATGAGGTCCCAGGAGTAACTGCTAAGGTTGTTAATGAAAGTTGTTGCGGTTGTTAACCTCAGCAGTTATTCATGGGACCTCATGATAATTTTTTGAATCTTTGGGACTTTTCATTCATTAATTCTCCTATTTGGAACTTAATTGTAAATTTCTCAATAAAAACTCTATTGCTATAACGAATAATGTTTTAAAAAAACTAGATATGGCTTGTTTGATTACTGGATAAGAAAGATAATGAATTGGACTACATTGTAACTGAATAAAATTTTGTTCATAATAAAATATGCTTGTTATAATATTAAAATTCCATTTTATTATAGTTATTTATTTCTGACGACTGTGCTTGTTTGGGAAATCATTTTCCCCAACGGTGCAATAAGCCAAAACAAAACCATCTCGAAATCCATAAAATCACCTTGAAAGCCGTAACTCGTTTCTTCCAACGGAGTTTTCAAACACACAAAAAATAAATTGAGACCGTTTTAATTTGATTGATCATTAGAATTGAATCATGTGTAGCCATTTTCTTGTAAAAAAAATAATAAGAGAATTCAGATCCACGTATAATTTTGAATCTTATTATTCTAAACAAAATTAGCTTCTGAATTTTTCTATAAAATAAAAACTCTTAGCAATTTGAAGTGTTCCTGCCTACAAATTTCCAAATTGTTGTTCGTTTCTATGGACACTTCAATTTTTTTTCGTGTAGGAAAAGCAATTAATGTGTGGATACATATATACACACACATATATCAAAGATAATCTAGGGAACCATAATTTTGGTAGTAAACGTAAATAGAAAAGGTCCATATTGAGTTATCCTAAATAACTTTTTTTATAGGAATTTTAAATCTCAATTATTTTATACACATCAACGAACAGTTCTTTTCAAACCCTTAATTCCTTGTCAGGGCCAAGAGATCTTCTCCCAACTGAAGTCATTTTCACGTCCGAAAACCTTTCTCATCAATCTATTTCTCTTATCCATAACTTTGTTAATTTTCTTAATCGTATGTTTATTATTAGATCTCTGCTAACTACGTATGTGTTTCATGTTGATGAAGTATAATAACAATAAGATATATATCATTAGCTAAAACATGAATCGCACGGCGTTATCCAATAACTAATAGATTGAATGTTTTCTTGGATTTTTCTATATCTTTTTTCATATGACTCCAGCATATCTGATTTATCGGTGCCTCTAATGATTTTTTGTGCATGTTTAGATTATCTCATACGATTTTATTTTCTACAAGTTGTTTTTTTATGAATGCTACACACAAATATTCATTATTAAGAATCTTATATTTCCGTTGTTTTTTCTTGTTTGATGACCCATATCCATCAAATTGAATAAAATTAACGACATTTCTTGGCTACATCGAGGTGGCTTCTCTAATCATATATCTATTGGTCTATTTTATCCTTGGTCAAACTTAATAAGAGGAGGGGGAAATTACAGTCAAACCTAATGGAAGGTAAATTATCATTATCAAATCCCAAAAAATTATTAAATTGATATGAAGTTTCAAGGGACCTATGTGTAATTTATTAAGATTGTGAAAAAAATTAGTTTACCCTAACTTATCATTAGTATCACATTGACTTGTCAATCAAAAGAATTATTAAGTTATTGGTGGTATCATAACCTGTTTGGTCTGGATATGCTATCAGTGGCATAGGCATTGAAATACGTAACTTGTCATAAGCGGCACATAGACTTGTCAATTGACAAGTCATGGTAATATCGTATTTTACAATTTCAATTAATTGCATATAGGTCTTTAAGATTTCATATCAATTTAATGATTTTTTGTAGCCTGATTGTGATAATTTGTCCTCTATGGGATTTAAGTGTAATTTCCCTAATAATTCATATTTTAATTATTAATATTATTTTCTTCAGTAAGAAAAAAAGCGGCTGGACTCATTCAGACGTTGCATGATTTAGTTTACTATTAGATCAAAATAAACGCATAATGTGAAAATTAAAAAAAAACAAAAGGTGTAGATTGTTATTATAATTACTGGTACTTTGACCAAATATGTAATTAAGATTGTTAATTTTTTGAACTGAAAAAAGTAAGCAACATTTTCCATTTATAGGGCATGCTGGCACATTATTTATTTATGGAGCAGCCTTAGTCGTTTTCCGCTTAAAATATGTTAGAAAATCATGTGACGTGACAATTAATTAAATACTTGCTGAAGCATATACATGAAACGCTGTCTACTTCTCATCCATAAATATAATAAATAGACAGAGTCAAATACAAATTTTCCAATGTGTGTGGATATAGATTTATTAGATGGTTATTATACTTTGAGCAGTTTGATTCATATATTGCTATCTTTATTATTGGACGAAACAGATGTGAGTGACCGAGTCAATGTCCATTTTCAATTTGTCAAGTTGCTTTTGTTGATAATTAATTAAGATCCCACTACTTAGAAACGTAGCCTTATATGATGTACCCTGTGTCAGTTATCGTAGTTTAATGACATTTAAATACACTTCCTACACCGTATGTTGAAATTGATTTTGGTGAAAATGAAAACGAAGATGGAGATGAAAATGAAAATGGAAATGAAAATAGAGATGAAAATAGAGATGAAGATGGAAATGGATATAGATACCGAAAAAAAGGATGGGCCAAAAAATCAATTTCATGAAATTAAATACAATTCCATGGGTACATCATGGAAATCATTTCTACCCATTTTGAATTCCATTTCCATTTACACTTCCCAATTCCACCATACCAAACATAGAAAATGAATTCCATTTCCAATTCCACATCCCAATTCCACCATACCAAATTAGACATAAATGTGAGGCTATGAATTTGGTCCTCGTAAATTGGGTGTGCAAGTTATGGCTGAAAAATTGTTATACCCTTTTGGAAATGTGTCATTATCTTCAATCTACAATGAGGGGATAAAGAGTATACATTTTTCAAATACATGGTATTCTTTATATGAAATCAAAACAATTTTAGAAATAACTTTTCCTAGTTTCAGTAAATTATTCATGTACAAGTGGCTTATAGTAATTTTACTCCTTTTGCCCTTGGGAATGAGCCGTGAAGATATGAGAAGTTGGTTTGATGTATAAATATGGAGAATATAAGGATGAGAAAGAAAATCTAAATCGTTATGAAGAGTGATTGATAACTATAATAATCATTGTTCTATGGAAAATCCCTAATCATTAGTGATTTGATAAATATATCAATTTACACATCAGATAAATTAATTTTAAAAAATAATAAATATAAATAATTTTAAACAATTTATTTAATAGCTTCTTTAATCTCAAAAAAGATAAATTAACTCTTGTATTAAGAATTGATGTGTTAGTTCTTTTTTTTTTTTTTGCCACAAAAAATGGATAAATAATACAAGTTTACAACTCATTTTCAGATTTCACTTGCAATGTTGCAAGAGAATGAGAGGGGGGGTTTCAAAAGGCAAGCATAACGATAAGTATAGTGGATGTAATTTTTGGGGATGAAATTTAAAGGGAGATAATAAGTAGGTGAAGATAGAAGTGAGTGAGAATGGTGATATTGAATATACATACGGATAGTGATGGTGGCCATGTGAAAGGCTAACTCATAACAATTGAAAATGTCAACAATTAATTAATGCGTTGCTTTGTCAATTGTCTTTGTTGAATTCGGCATGTTTGGATCGAAGAAAATAAGCTGATGGAAAAGGAAAAATTAATTCTTTTCACTAACAGCAGCCGTTTGGTGGGATATTTGATATGGAAAGCCATTTTCATTCAAACGTGAGGACCTCTTTTCTCACAAAAAATTGTGATAACCCAAATTTAAGTAGACGATGGAATAGGCCAAAAGACGCAATTTTGCCTGAGATTGCAAATAAAAAATCTGCTTGTCTCATGTTGAAACATAGCTCCCATCATTATGCTTTCAAAAAGGAAGCAAGTAGCTCATTGCACTGTTTACTACTAGAAAAATGCCATTTAGCGATAGAAAATCCTTCGCTAAAACGAGGTCACTAATATTTTCCGTCGCTAAATGGAAATTTTCTGAAAGAAACTAGCCATTTAGCGATGGATTTTTCCGTCGTTAAATGGTATTTTTCTAGTAGTGGTTAGAGAAGAGAGGAACGGAGGGAAAGGGCTATGATTTTCCATCTACAAGGTTAGTTCTTTTTGTCAACCTTCTCGATATTCATCTTCCCTCTGTTTACTTGATCTCATTGTCCTGCTGCAACTTTTTGTGTTTGTGATAGACAATGTAATTGACCATATGTAACTCATGGGTACATGATAGTTATTCAATATTGCATTACCTATGACACACGTCTTGTTAACCATGTGAAATTATATAAGAAGTAAATGGCTTTAACCAGATGCAAGTGATGGGTACTTGATATATGGTTAAGAGGGGCAAGTATTTAAATATGATATATAGCCATCAGGTACCTACAAAGAGCTTATAGTCAAACATTTGAAATTTATTTGGAAGTCAGTAGCTTTGACCATATGCAACTAATAGGTATCTAATGGTTACTCACGAACATCGGAGAAACTAACGTAACCATGAGCCATACATGAGTTTAAACATGTCAAAGTATATGCCACTGAGCTGATTCATGTGATAGGCACCTTATTACTTATAATTATATGTTACATATATATGTATAATGGCAAACTTTTTAGGCTATGGAGGATGGATATTTCTTTTAGCTAATTACTGGATGTTTAGGAATGGTTGTGGTAATAAGAAAATTGATTTCGACAATGTTTGTTACAATAGTTATAAGTAGCCGTAGATGCAGGCAAATTCTTTATAGCTCATTTATATTAGATTTCCATGCTAAGAGAGCAAACCTAAGAGCAATGATATATAGTAGTAATAGAACTTGCTTCAACCAAATTAGGATATATCACACCACATTTGATCGATTGTGTCATATACTAGACACAATTGGTGGCCTGAAACCTACAAGATATACGCTAATAGGTGAGTAAGTAGTAATGTTTTTGCACATTTTAGCTCATCATGTGAGAAACAGAGTTATACAATTTGAGTTTGGAAGATCTAATGAAATAATTAGTGGATACTTTAAGGTTGCATCAAATGCAACTTTGAAACTGCATTTTGAGATTCTCAAAACACCATAGCCCATTCCAGAGGATTCAAATGATAAATGTTGGAGATGGCTTAAGGTAATGAATTGCCCTTTTTGTGATTTCACAAATGTGAAATGTAAATTATGTATTGATATAGTTGTTTTGTGGTAGGGGTGTTTGGAAATACTAGATGGTACTCATATACATGTACAAGTACATGCACTACACAAGGGTATATATTGAAACAGAAAAGGAGATATAACAACTAACATGCTGGGTATATGCTCTCCAGCACTATTCATATGTATGAAGCTTAGATGGGAAGGCTCACTTGCCAATAATTGAGTTCTGAGGAATGTTATAAGGAGAAGGCATGACCTAATATAAAAGTATCATTGGGTGTGTGTAAGTGGGGGAATGATTATGGTTAACTTGTTAGATATGGATTGGAATAATTTTAAACCAGCTTTAGTGATCATTTTCCATATATCTGTCTTCAATAAATTGTTCATCTATTGCTTTATGTCTATTTATATATCATATATATAATGACGCAGATTATCATTATATTATAACTTGAATTGGGGGGTTTTAAAACTAACATAATCTTCGAACAATGGTTTATGGATTGAAAAGTAGGTTAAGTAAATTCATGTAATGGATACGTAACCGTTGTACTGTTGCCTTCCCCGTTTGGATTGATGTTTGTTTCGCCTATACTTGACCAAGAAATTAGGTTAACCATCTTTAAGATAGAGGTACTTCTTGAATCCTTCTACTTTATACATTCTAGTAATTTTATGGTGTATTTTAAATCATCTAATTCTAATACCGTTAGCAAAAAATACCGACGTTGAAATTTTAAACGTTGACGAAACGTTCTCAAATGAATGCAGGCATATTAAATTTAATTTTATAAAATAATAATGGTTGGCACTTAAATCATTATTTGAGGATGTGGTGTTAGGGTTAGATGATTGAAGAATGCTTTATAAAATTAAGAGGACAAATTCAAATGTTACAGATTAAACGTACACTTTTATCCTATTTTAATAAAATCCTTGGAGCAAAGATATGCATGATTAATATATACATGAGTTTAAGATACAGGAAAAGGAAAGTGTGTCTTTGTATTTTAAAAATGTTTTCCCAGTGTATTTACAATAATAACAATAATTAAAATTTTAATGAAGAACATATCATTGTGATTGAAAATAATAATTGATTAATTTATCTTACAAATGAAAAATAAAAATAATATTTGTCTTCAAACGTTAGAGTTTTTTTATTTATGTAGTTATTTTGAAGTCTGAAATTTGAAAATTAATCCACTAAAAAAATAATGAATAAGAAAACATGAAAGAAATTGGACAAAAATGTTGAAGGGCGTTCGTTGGATGTTATGGGAATTCAGGTGTAGTAAAGCATGACGACAACTTAAACATGAAAGATGCGAGTTTGAGTTGGTAAAATGGACAAGAAAATGAGTCTTAGGAACTTAAGAACTTTTATATGTTTTATTTAGCCTGTTTTCTCTCTTCATTAACCAATTTTAATAACTTTAAAATAATTTAATTATAACTGCATTAAACCGCTATCAGTTACTGTTTTGGTACCATCGTGTAATCATCGTTAAACTATCTTTTAATGTTATTTGTGAATGTTTGAATTAGTTTATTTTAAATAATTTTACGGAGTTTTAAATAAATATACGAAAGGAATTATGTTTCGACTTTTGTGAACATTTACAAGTACTTGTTGTTAAATGAGATGATAATGTGCATGTTTAAATTAATTATGTAAGTTATTTTTCAATATGATTTACGATATATTAAGTAAAAATATAATAGACATTTTGACTTAACTTGTGTGAACGTGTTTTCCCAAAGACATCACAAAAATACACAATCATCATCGGTGTGAATAAGGGTTAGTCAGGCATACTTGTATCATTTGGATGAGAATATGATTTAGAGGTATAATTGGATACAATATAAATTATACTGCTTAAACACTTATTTTAAATTTTAATTTTACTCAATAATTAGCTGTTTTGTAGTGTACATGGGTAAATTAGATTACTTTTTTTCCCATCTGCAATGAGAATTACTGATTGCATACAGTCCGTTGGGAGAACGGACACAGATTTCGAGGTAAATATGTGAGAGGAATTTTATCTCGATAAGCGCAGGAATGACTTTTGGGGAGGCAAACGGCCTCCCCAAACAAGCCCAGTATATGATTTGTTGTCTAAATTAACTATCCATTCATTTGAAGAATCTCCATTCAAAAAAATAAAATAAAGACGTGGTCAAAAAGGGACTTGAGTGGATATATAATACTTAAAACATTGTGGAAATTCAGTTGCATATTTTTTTCACTTTATACATTTGCACCTTTGTGGAAGTTCAGTTGCATATTTGACATTTTGCACATTCATGGAAGCTTATTACTTGCATATTGTGGAATCATAGTTGTATATGTAAGAATTTCAATTGCATATTTTTTCACTATGTTATTTGCAAATTTGTGGAGGCTCAGTTGCATATTTGCCATTATGCATCTTTGTGGAAGCCTACTTGCATATGGTGCAAACTCACTTACATTACATATCCTAAAAGTCCAGCTGCATATATAGGAAGCTCAACTGCATATTTTTTTTCACTTTGTTAGTTCACCTTAGTGGAAGCTTATTTGCATATTCGGGGAAGTCAATTGCATATTTATCATTTTGCACATTCATGAAAGCTCACTTGCATATCCTGGAAGCTCAGCTGCATATGTAGGAAGCTCAATTGCATATTTCCCTATTTGGACATTTGCACCATTGTGAAAGCTCAGTTGTATTTTTGCTATTTTGTAAAATGTAAATAGCAAAGTGGAAAAATATGCAACTAAGCTTCTACATATGCAACTGGGCTTTCACAATATTTTTAGGGTAGTTTCACAAGTACAAAAATGACTTTTTAGACCGCATATAAATCTCTTTTTAGACCACATGTAAATGCAGTCTAAAAGATTACTTTTTAGACTGCATATATTACATGCGGTCTAAAAAGTTACTGTTTTAAAAAAAAGTAGTTCCAATTGAGCAACCTCGACACTTCCTTCTTCATCCACATTAGATTACAAAATAACTTAATCAATCTTCAACACCAAATCATGCATTCAACTCGTATGAAATTTGAAATCACAACTAGAACCAAATAACATATCTAACTAGAGGAAACAAACAGATACAAGAATACAATCAATATATTTAAATCAATCTTTGACACTGATACGAGAATGCAAGCAAGAATTAAAAACAAGGAAACAAAAAATTTCAAGCTCACAAAGTTGGTGTAAATCTGGAGTGCTCACATGACGTCGTGCATATAGGTAAACAAGAAGCAGAATTTGCAGAACATATCAACAACACTTGTGCACACTCATCATCATCATCATCACCACCCACCACAATCCTCATCGAATATGCCAGATCTCCATAGCTCGAACTGTTCAAAACCGCATCCAAGTTGAAATGGACCTCCTCAGGAAGTGGCCTTAATAGAAATCCAATGTCATCATAATCACCGAATCTTCATGCGCTGTCGTCACCGAATACGATTGATAAGTCGCTGTCAAGCAAATCTGGAACTTGAAACTAAGATAATGACTAACCTGAGGAATGGTTGTGCAAGAGAGAGTGTGGAGGTTGTTTTAGCATTGCAGAGAGAGGAAGGGTCGTGTGAGAGATATGGAAATGGAGATCTGGGAAGGGTCGTGCAAGAGAGGGGTTACGGGTTGCTAAAATATGAGGAAAAAGAAAGGGCCCTGATGAAAATAGGAAGAATAGAAGTAGGTGAAAAAGTAGAAGAGTTGAGAAGAAAAAGGTGAGATCTAAATGAGTGAAAATGTGTCTTCATATTTACAAAAATGCCTCCGATCATATTTTTTAGATTTTATCCTCCAAGTGCGATCTAAAAGGGGCGGTCTAAATAAGCGTTTTCTCCTAGTGTTTTATCTTTTCTTTTATATATTATATCTCCCTTCAAATCCCTATTTAGTCATATCCTTATAACCAATTAATTTTTCAATAAAAAATTTATCGCTAATTTTCCTTAAATATAAATGCAAATGTTTGGCAAAATATATATATATATATATATGCAGACGAGTTTTCTGAAAGATGTATTACTATCTATCGTGTTGTTGTATATTTCAATTTTAATCAAACTAATCACGTAATTTGATGTCTTTATATTTATCACTTACATCACATATGTATGTCCTCGAAGAGAAGTTAAATACTCACCCAACCAAAAGCAAATTGATAGCCACGTGAAATTAAAGTCATAGGCCTTAAAAAATTGAATATATTATTGGGTATAAACACGCAATTTTTACATTAAAATGATTATGAATTGCGAGAACCAACAATAGTGTTGTAAGAAACATTGAAATGATGAAGCAATGAATTAATAATAATTATGTACAAGCACCTACTCTCAATTAATTATCATGCGCTTTATAGTTATGAATATTGAATGAGTTAGTTGGGTGAAAATACATTGCCCCTTTTCTAAAGGGTTATATATAATCAATTAATTAATCACTAAAGCTTCAAAGTCTACACTAGCGTCAACGAATCCAGCTTAGATTGCTTATGTGAAAGGTTTCAATTGGGCTTTCAAACTTTTATGAGGGAGATTAGTTTATAGTGAGAGAAAATTTCATCACTTTGCCCACAAAAAATTTCATCACTTTTGTAGTGAGAGAAAATTAATTAGAGATATTTGAATATTTGAGTAATCATTTATGGGTGTACTTAAGAATTCCGTTGGGAGAAAAAAGTTTATAGATTCTGAGGTATTTTGTACATTTCAAGACGGTTTTACGAATTTCAAAATGGCTTTTACAGATTTTGAGATGATTTTGTTTTGACTTGCGTGTACCGTTGGAAAAACGGTATTCCCAAACAAGCACTATATCATTTTATTTCAAACTCGATTGATTTACCCCTAATTGGCCTGGGATGTATAACTAATTATGTGTTTGTTTGGAAAAGCTTATTTACTCCCTAAAAGCTCGTTCAACAGTATTTTTCCGTAAAACGAGATAATCTCCTCTATATATTTACCTCGGTTTGCGTAACAGTACTTCTCTACCGCATTCTCAAACAGGCCCTATGACATTTAAAATCTGACAATAAGTCATATATATTTCTAAATCCACGCAATAGTATGAATTATTCGATTTTAATTTGTCTTTATTTCCTGAATTTGTTGTTATTTGTCTTAGAAATTTTGTGTCATTCAACCTAATTTAATGACTTTGAATTGAACCAATTATATTTTTTTGGCCATCTACTAATATCGTTCGTAGGCAAAACAGTTCATGGATCACGCGAAGACAAAAATAAGAAGAAAACAAACAAAGACACAACAAAAAATAAAGAACATAAAAGAAAAACAAACACAAACATCCTTCAAGACGACGTTAGCGTGAAATTGTCTTCTTTATAAAAAAAAATTGAGAATTTTCAATCAGCAGATACATTTGCATAAAGCAAAAATAGAGTAGGATATTATTAATGATTATGATGCAAATCTTCTTTATATATCATTACTCAAGAAAAATGTCCACCATTCCAGGAAGATTAATTAATTAATACTACTATTATTTCTGTAATTTTGATAGGGTACAGTTGCATTTTTTTTATGTCAATACAATTTTTTGCTGCATGAGCTTATATTTTATTTAAATGTCAAATTAGCCATGTTATCAAATTGTCTTTCCTTGAACGATTTAATCATAAACATATAAAAGGCATCTCCAAATATTACATAAAATAAAAATAACATATCATATTACATCAAGCCGTTCAGAATGATTACAAGTATACTAGTATACTTTGATATTTAATATAAGATCTAATTAATTAACTAATTTGGATAGATTAGGAAATTTAAATAAATTATTTAATTTTATCATATGTAATATTATCTTTTTAAAATATTTATGTATATAATTAAATTATATATCAATTTATAAATAAGAAAAATTAGCTTAGAGAAATATGAGAAATATAAATACTATAAAGTAATTTATTTAACATCTTTAATCTCAATAAATTAGTCAACTGTGTCTTATATTAACCACTAGAAGTAGTGTTACTTTTGAAATGAAAATATATTGGGTCATCATAACATAGTAGAGAACAAAGGTTCCAATCTATGTTAAAATTGTACGTACATTTAATATTCAACAGTGACTAAAAAATTACACAGACAGGCATAGTGCTTTTTTTTAATAAATTGAACAAAACATGCATGAATATTCAAACCTTAGGACGTAATATTAATTTTTAAATACAAAAAGAAAAGGAATTAAGAAAATTTTGGTTGAATGCCACAATACCATCATGATCATCATTGTTGGATATATCCCAAAACCAAAAGCACTCGTCAAACCAGACAGTTTTTTTTTTACTTTCAACATTTTTATAATTATAATTTTCCATTGTTTCTGACTATATAATTGTCTAAATCCATTTTCTTTAGCCTCTGACCATAATTATGTCCAAATTCAGGCGTTACGTGACACTCACACGAAAGCATCTTCATTATTATAAATTGAAAATGTTAAAAAAAATCACTAGATTCAAAATTTTGAATATTGTGTATAATTTGTAATTAATAAGGTAATATGGTTTACCTTCTTTTGGCATTTTGTATGTTTTTATAATATGGTCAAATGTGTTTAGTACTCAAGTTCTTAAATAAATTGTACAGTGAGACCATTCAACTCGTACAAAAAAATAATCACTAATTAATTTAATCATAAATTATTTAAATCAATAGTAGTTATATTTCATGGTTGTTGTTAACATTTAAATATATAAAAAACATATAAATGTATAATTATATAAATATTTTAAATAGTATTACTAGATCAAATTTAAGCAATGTTGGAGCCAATGCCAATAAAAAATAACTCTCAATATATTTTTTTAATTTATAAGATTTGAACTCCTCATATTGGGTTTGTTTGGCGGCGCGGTTTCAAAAGCTAAACTCATGTTTAACAATATTTTTCTGTAAAATAATATAATCTCATTCACATATTTACCTCGTTTTACGTAAGAGCACTTCTCTATCGAATTCCCAAACGAACACGGAGAAAACCGAGTGTCTACTACTTAACCCAATAAATATTTTGGTCGTGTGTATGTTTTGTCACGCAAACTCCAAAAACGATTCTTGGCATATTTGTATATATTCGATTATAAGAGAGAAGATGAGTGATATGAACTATGAATTGTGAAAAGATAGTTGCAATTAAGAACCGCATAAAATTTATATTTAAAAAATAATTGGGCGAACCTCATACATTGTATAGATCCAAAACGTTAATTTAATAATTTATGAGTAGTATATAATTAATCAGCAATAAATCTTATATTCTATATTAACATTAACTGCTATTAAAAACGTTTTGTTTATGTTAATTAATTTTAAGTTTAATGAATTGACATTATTTACGTAATCTGTTAAAACAAAAGGCATCCTTACAAATCACGAGAGGGCAAAAAAATTCAACGCCGGCAAGTCTGACCAGACCACATCGCTCACTATCACACACAAGGGACACAAACATAGACTTCATCCAAGTCAATTGTCCTTTTTCGGTAATATTCTCTATCCTTCTTCGTCTCATTCTTCTCTCTCTTATATCTATCAATCTTCTCCTTTCTTCTGTATATTACTATCCAGCCCAAACACACACTTTCCTTATCTTCGATCTTCTTCTATATGGGAAACGTAATGTTAACCGCGTGTTTTTACCCACACCCTAATTCTTCTTCTTCATCGTCAGTGAAGCTTGTATTCTGGGAAGGAACCACGAGGGTTCTCAGCGGCAAGAAGCACATCGCAGGCGAGATCATGTTCCAGTTCCCGGAGATGATGGTGTGCCACGCCGACTCCTTCTTCATCGGCCAACCCGTCCCAGCGCTCGCCATCGACGATGAGCTCATGCTAGGGCAAACCTACTTCGTCCTCCCCATCGACCGGCTGGCATGCGGCGACGGCGTCTTCTCCGCCACCTCCCTCGCTGCCCTCGGGTCATGCCCCAGCCGGTCCCCGATAAAGTTCGGGCATTGCCCGTTCGAGTACCTGAAGGGATCCAATGGAAGGGCTGTGATAAAAGTGAAGCCAGAGTTCATCACGAGCCTAATTGTTGAAGGAGATCATCAAAATAAAGAGATTATTAGTGGCGGCGAGAGTAGTAGTAATAGTAACAATAGTCCGAATAGTAAGAGCTTCCTCTGTAGTACTCCAGAATTGCAGAAGCAATATGAGCAACTTGTGAGGTCAAAGGACCAAGTTTGGTCACCTAAGCTTGAGACTATTTCTGAGTATAAGATCAGGTTCTCATCACCATGCAGACTCATTGGATTCGAGTGGAAACAGAAAGAAAAAATCAGAGAGTAGCAGTAATGTTTATTAATAGCCACCAGTCCGTTTCAATTACTATATGTGAGTTACAAATTCGTGTAAATTAGTGATGACTATATATATAGTTAATATTGAAGAATTTCTTCTGGTGGTTTCAGCTGGTTTCTTCAAAAAGAAAAAAGGAGAAAAGAATTAAGCTGTGAACTTGTAAGAGTTCGAATTTTCTTTATCCATATATCGAATGTTCGTGTGTGTACTGTGTGTGTGTGTGTGAGAGTGAATATGAGCATGTTATGCGGAGACATTAAGGTAGCTGTAAAATTTGCTGCAGAATGGTTAGATTAATCTTGCTAACGAAAGACGAAAATGGAAACAATATGATTGTTCTATAGTTCTGATCGACGTGTTGTTTAATTAATGCTATTGAATCACATCGATAGGATCGATGATACATATGAAACTATAGTTGGACACACACACATGCTGCCTTTGCCAATTTCAGCTGTTACTTGATACTTTATCTAACTCAAAACTTAATGTAAGAGTTACATACTAATATATAGAGATTAGAAAAATTATTTTAGTTTAGCTAGTTTCAAAATGTGTTGTGGCTTTTTTAACATAGTCTCTTCAATGATTGCATTGGAGTTACCTATTGATGGAAACCGTTAATGTATATGTATAACACTAATATGGATGGTTTAAAAAAAGGAATTACTGCTTTTGATGTAATTAATAATGTGACATAATGTCCATAAAGTCTACTTTGTATGACATCAAATTATATATTAGTTCATAAATAGGGTTTTGATCTAGTGGAAGGGGATAATTTCTCATAATGTGGTGAACTAATTTTAAGACCATCATTGCGAGATGTGCTTACAATTAGTGTTCGATATATAGTGTCTTACTCAAACAACTCGTCTAGCCCCTTCAATAAGAGGATATATACATGTTCTTTACAAAAAAAAAATATTGACTTATATTTATCACTAAATTTAACATCCAGTTAAATCTTATGTTAGGAATATGAGGTGATATATTTGAGAGATAAAGTAATTCCAACCCTTAATGTGAATTGGTTGATTTTTTTACAGAGATAAAGGAAGCTAATTAATTGATATATTCATCATTTTTCTCAAAACTAATTTACCTAATTTATATAATAATGTATAATATAATACATAAAAATATTTTAAAATATATATTCTAATTAAATAAATCATTTAACCTTTTCAGTCACTCAAAAAGGTTAGTTCGCTCTATATTCAGGAACAAAGGTAGTTCTTATAATTGAAGGGAGCATTTAACATGAGGGATTAATTTAAATTCCAAATATTTTGATTGTGATTAATATTCTATCAATCACATTGTTCTGCTTAAAGCTGCTCACCATTATCATAAGTTCAGCAGATAAATGTTAGAATTTTATGAATGCTTAAGAAAATTAAAATGGGTCATAGTAAAGATACGAGTATTAATTTATAAGAAAAAATTTATTGTGATTTTATTAAAATTATACAGGCAGTGTTTTTGTGTGTTTCATTGTCACGTTTAATTAGCTCCTAAATATGAATTTTAGTTTGGATTAGTTTATGTTTTAGCTCATTTCTGGGTTTTTATTTTAATTTGGATATATTTATTGCTTCAGGCTGTTGTGTATCTTTTTACCTTTGTTTAAATATCTTTTTTAAGAAATATTGTAACTAATGTGTATTGATTTTCATAAAATAACACATTTTAAAACTACATTTGATGGAGAATGCTTTAATGTTTGTAATTTATAGAGATATCTTGATTCGTATCTACTCCATTTACGGACCTTAGTAGATGAGAAGTGTATAGGATTTAGGGCTCGTTTGGAAATTCTTTTGAGAATAGTTTTTACAGATTTTGAAACAGAACTTAGGTTTTGAAGAATATATTTACGGATTTCGAAGCAAAATCAGTGCCTGTTTGGGAAGCCATTTTCCCAAACGGTGCACGTAAGCCGAGATAAAACCATCTCGAAATCTGTAAAAAACATCTCGAAATTCATAAAAACATCTTGAAATCCGTAAAACCATCTCGAAATTCCCAAAATGCCTCAAAATCTGCAAAATCCATTTTCCCAACGGAGTTCCCAAACAAGCACAATGTATTTGGAAATTTTTTACTTTTACGGATTTCAGGACAAAAGGTAGGCATGAAAGATGAAATAGAAAGAAACAAATAGTAGGAAAGAGAAAATTTATTAGGAGAGAATATGTGATTTGATAAGAAAATAGCTTTTTTAAAATCTAGATTTCAAATCGAGATTTTATATCCAAAATAGTTTTTCTGAAAGATGTGAGTACTTGAACAAAACATATGTTTTGAGGTAAAACTTAAGTTTTGGGAAGTGAAACCAAACAAACTCTTAATCCTCCTTAGAGTACTGGATATAATGTATTTTGGGCTATGGCCCTCTCTTGTACAAAAAATAATGGATATCTTAAGAAAATAATTATAAATTTTTTAAAATAAAATATATTGATGTCTTATATTTATAATCAAATTAAAATCTTTTTTTAGCTATTATATTTAAGACACAGGAAGGAAGTAGTACCATTATCTAATATCTAAATAGTTACATTACTTTATTTTTTTTCATTTTCATCATCAAAACACAAAACAACAAAAAAATCTCTTGATTTTTTTTCATATTTATCTCTCCTCCTATTTTCTTTTTTCCAATTTATCTCCTCTTTTCAAAGGATGCTCAAACATTGTGTATAGCCATCTAAGAAACCTTTTAGGAAGAACCAAACACGAGAAATTAAATTAATCTCTCTTGTAGATCTCACTTCATTGGATAAATTAATCAAGGTGATAATGACAATAACATTTAATTAAAAAGATTATGATGAAAAATCATATTGAAGAGGGTGTTTGGCAAAGCGGTCAAACACCCCAAAAGCACGTTCAACAGTGTTTTTTCGCAAAACGAGATAATCTCCTCCACATATTTGTCTCGGCTTGTGTGAATAAGTCCATAAGTACTTCTCCACCGCTTTGCCAAACGGATCCAATGAGACGATGATGAGCTGAGTGAAGGTGGCGGTGTAAAGATAAAATGATAGTCAATTTTATTGTTATTTTTAATATAACTATTATTGAACTTTATACGTCTATAGTACAATTATATATATATTATGAAATATTTAAATGGCGTTAATTAAGTGATACTGGGTAAAAAAATGATTACAATGACAATGAAATTGATTATATAAATGATAGTGATAGCATGAATGTTCAAATCAATCACTTTGAATCACATGATCTTAAAATAGTTAAAAAGATTATAGCACTGTCATTTTTTTTTCTTTTAAGTTGAAACAAAGGGAGTCTAAGCTTCTAAATTGATATAGTGTCTGTTTAGTAATGTTATTAAAACCGGATCGGACCGGCCGGTTCGGACCGGAAACCGGCGAACTGACCATTGGTCCGGTCCGGTTGAGTTTTTGACCCCGGGTTGGGTTCAACCCGGTCAACCCGGTGTTGACCCGGCCAACCCGGTGTTGACCCGGTCAACCCGCCCGGTTGGGTGGGTTGACCTGGTCAATTAATTTTTTAAAATTTTTTTATTTTTTTTACTTTTTTACAAAATTTATTAGGATGAAGGTGAAGTTGTTGGATAAGAGTGTAATATATGAGTAATAGAAGCAAAATAGTATGAAAAACAGGCTTGAGTGATTATAATTTTCTTCATCATTTGATGACATATATAATCTGAGAGAAAATATGGGCTGTTAAGATGAATGAAGACAGCACGATTAATTATAGTGTAAGTTGAAGGATAAATCTATATACGCCATAGAAGAATACAAGTTGATATTTTCCCTCCTAACATTCTTTAATGTCATTTTATTGCATGTTGATTGCTCTTATCCCATTTGTAGAATACATGAAGAAGAACATTTTGGTGTTTGATGGAGAAAAGCAAAATGTGAGAAGGAAAAACAAAATATCCCCTTACCATATATATTTTGAAATTTTGAAACAATAAATAATGTTGGATAATAGATAATTGTTATTTTGTTAATAATAAAATTGTTATTTTGTTAATAATGGAATTTACAACTTATTTTTTGAAATTTTCAATAATTTGATTGTGTCAATATGTGATAATATTTATTTTTAATTTTTTTATTCCTCACCGGTTTGAACCCCGGTTTGACTCCGGTCTGACCCACTGATCCTTAACCCACTGCCTTGTCCGGTTTGATCACCGGTCCGTGTTTGATAACCTTGCTGTTTAGGAACTTCGTTCCCCTCACGGTGTACGTAAATCGAGATAAAATCATTTTAAAATATGTAAAAATCATCTCGAAATCCATAAAAATATCTAAAAATCTGTAAATTCATTTTTCTTAACGAAACTTATTTCTTTCAATGGAGTTCCCAAACACATACATATATTCCAACTAACCTACACCAATCACAACTATTCTCTGGCCCTTTCTCATTTATGGTGAGAACCCTTTTCTAAATCTAAAATTCAAATTTTAAATCAATCTCTTCATATTTCATCTCTAAATACAATCATCCCATTTTAATATATTTTTAAAATGTAGACTGACCAATTTCTTAAAAAGATATAATATGGATATTAATTTTATTTTTTCCAACAACATAAAAATAAAATGTATGTTGATAGATATTTATGACTATACTTAGGTCAAACAGGTATAGATAACCAAACAAAATAAACTAGTTGAAAGTTGTTTTACAGATCATCGTTTAAACCCTAAACATTGTTAAAATATAAAAATAGAATAATACAAGTCTTCTTTTGAAAATTAGAAAGATAACTCTTGAATGAACAAAGAGAAATGAAATACTTATTTCGTATTAATGTGAATTTTTTCATGTCATATATTTTTTTTCCTAGAAGTATGCTTTCAGATTTTTTTTATTATAGTAAAATACATTTAAATGCATATCTTATTTTTTAAAATAATACCATTTAACTATAAACTCATGAAAACATAGAACACATGGCGTACAATGTGCTTGTTTGGAAAAAACTTACTTAATATTTAAAAGCACGTTCAACAATGTTTTTTCGTAAAACGAGATAATCTCTTCTATATATTGACCTTGACTTGCGTAAAAGTACTTCTCTACCGCGTTTCTAAATGGGTACAATAAAGTATAATCTTCGTAATAATGTAGAGATTTTTTTTTTCCTTGTGGCAGTTTATGCTTTGGATATTGGGCTAGAAGGGCAACTTGAAGTTTATTAGTTTGTTCAGAAGAGGCAGAGCCCATAACTAACGGGTGAGCCCACTGGGCTAAATGGAATCTTACAGCATACTTGGATATCACACTTGTATTTAGCTTTTCATATTATAGCTGAACCACCCATCGTCCATGGGTTCAACTGGTAAAGGTATTAGACACTCTCACTAAAGGGAGAGGGTTCGATACCTGGAAAGGTCACTTTGTTGTGGCTCCAGTCGTGGCGCTTGGGGAGGCATCCTAGCTCCTGGGTGCTTAGGTAAACGCCTGAGGGTAATTGACGGCTCGCCCTGCCCAACATTGGTATGACCTAAGAGGAAGGGAGATTTCGCCCTGCCCTTGGCTTGTGGGTGAGCCCAACCCCTTGCCTAAAATTTTTGTATCAAAAAAAAAAAATATTATAGCTGAACCGATTAAAAAAAAGCTATAATTAATTATAATTATTATAATATTGCCTTTTGTCAAATACATTTTTAGAGAGCTTTATAAATTATTCTTTTTTTGCCAAAGGCTTTATAAATTATTCACACACACAAAAAGATATGTAATGATTGTTACTTAAGTTAATGTGCCCGTTTGAGAACGCGGTACAGAAGTACTTTTATGGAAGTCGAATTATATATATATTGGAAGATTATCTCGTTTTAAAAAAAATATTATTGAACATGCGTTTAATTTTTGAAAATGTCCAAACAAACCCAATATTTATATAAGATAAAGACGAGGCTTTTAGATTCACAGCAACATGGTTGGTGTGAGTGTGAGTGTGTGTGTGAGTGTGACATTGTAAGGGAGGAAACAAAAGAGGAATAGGTTAGGGGGATAGCTAAGGGACCAGCCTAGGCTGTGTTTGGTTGAGCGATTAATGAGTTCCCACTTCCCACGCGTATACAGTGTAACTCGCACGGGCCCAAACTAAGCCCCACCTTCCAAATCCCAATACCCTATACCAAATTACATTCACGTTCTTTATTCAAATTTTTTTCTCGTATTCACCGTTTCTTGTGGTTGCCAAAATTAAATAATCCACTTTCAATTATTTATATTTAACAACCACGGCAAAACAGCCACATGGTTGTGCTCAACTCACAGAATTGTTGGCACTGTTGAAATAATATGACTAAAAGCTTGTCGATATCACTTCTTAAAATATAATATAGATTCTGATCTAAAATGTAAATTTTATTCATGTACAAATTTTTTTTTTGAAAAGCTATTTTGATTATAAAACCTCGGTTTGAAACCTAATTTTCTTTTTCATATTTTTTCCTTCTTTCCTCCTTCCAACTTTTCATCTTCCCTACTTTTCATTTTTTCTCTTTCATCTTTCATACCTAAAATTTTACCTCTGAATTCGTAATAACTTCCCAAAAATAAATCACTTTTCAAAACCTCGATTTTACCTCGTAATCTGTAAAAGCTATTTTCCAAAATCTACAAAACTTAGATTTTACCTCGAAACCTATAAAAGATCCGAACAAGCTCTAAGTGAGAAACGGGTAGCCTATTATTGTGCTCCGCAGAAAGATATAATCTTCTCCACATATTTACCTCAACTCATGTAAAAGCACTTCTCTATCGTATTTTTAAACGGGTCCATTATCTATACACAAGGGAAAAATACACTATTAAAAATAAAATGCATATTTGAATTAATTGTAAAAACTATTTTTTTTTTACGTGAAATACTGAAATACGGCATTATGGGGCGG